>SDVV010015670.1:3226-14464 GCA_016164225.1 Gammarus roeselii | reverse complement strand
AATACTCATTCCATTGCGATTCAATTCTCTCGTGTGTATTTTCTTCATGTTGGACAGCATTACAAAGATATTTTAAAAAGTATTTAGAAAGGAAACAGCTTTTTACTGTCTATCGCTCAAGAAATGTTATTTGCTAGGACTATTTGCTGGGTCTCCTGTCCACGAAAATTGTTATTTACCGAGCCACGATGAGTTGCAACAGGGAACCTGCAAAACGTTAGCAAAAAACAATCGTTATACACAACGATTTGTGAGGGGTACACAAACAGCCAGTGAAAATTTTGTTCATCAAAACTGCCAAAAAAAGCTTTTATTGGACCTATAGGATCCAAAGAACGATGTAGTATCATGAGACGTCAATTTTAGTCAACGAAGAAACAAACTATAAGGTTATCATTGTTAGGATTTTTTTTACTGTGTCATATTCAACAAAGCATCTAGTGGACTCACAACCTTCAAGGTCAACAGGGGAATGAAACATCAGCTATTGATGCTGTGAAAAAATACCCATGGGGTCAGGGGAATTTTCAAAATTTATCTAATGATATGAAGACTAACAGAAGTTACTTGGAAGTTCAAAAACGATAAATGCATATACCTCTACAACAAGAAGCAGCGTATCCAATGAAAAAGAGAATTATGAAATTAAATGAAAGTTTGATAAGAAAATCCCTTGTTAATTTCGAATCTTTAATAGAGGCTGGGTTTACGATTGTAATCGAATAACACTTCTCCTTACTCACCGTCTTAGTACGTCTTCAATAGCATTAGTATTCATCAAGAAAACTTGGCCCATGCCGCTCCAGCTTCATAACTTTACTGTATCTTTGGGCAGCTACGGCTCTCGACACCACTGTGTGGAGACAATAGACGCAGATGAGGGATGAAGATTGAGTTGCTGAAGAAAAATGGAGTAACGAATTAAGTTTCATCACTAACTCCACCTACCTCAACATCAACATCATCATCACCACCACGGGTTATGATTACAATGAGCTTATTATAACACTTTCATCAAGATACAGATACAGACACTAGGCCGTATCCCCCAGAAAGGGAAGTGGCCGACGGCAAGGCGCACCTCACACCCTCATACGCTCACACTCACACAACTTATCCCTTTTGTGCTAAAGGGTCCAGCCGGTAACCCCGCAACACGAGTGCGGTCCGAGGATCCATTGTCAGCAGGAGGGCCCGACAGTTTTCACTGGTTTACCCCCGCTGCGTCATAATGCCCCCCCTCCACCCACGATCATCCTGACAATGGGATGCCAAGGGCGTGAAAGCACATCAGAGCAGTGTCAAAGTCAACCATTCACAACCACTCTCCCCTCATGTTTGTTCATTGCACGCTCTCTCGCCACCTCCACATTCATGTCTCTCTTTCCTAACATCTGCTTCACACCATCCATCCAAACTTCGGTCTACTTCTAGGCCTGCGACCACTTGCCTCCGCATTCATCACCCTTTTCACCAATCTGCCTTCATGTATCTTCTCCTTGTATAAACCATCTCAGAACATGTGAATCCACTCTGTTCTCCAACTTCTTCACCATCCTTGTTCTGATTCGAACCACGTTTTTAGTGAACCTCTCTCAGTGACACTCCAGCCATGCTCCTCAAAAATTTCATCCCAAAAACATTCAACCTTCTTCTCTCCCCTGCTCTCAGCCCTCTCTTTCGGCACTAACAAGTAATATTTTTGGTAGAAAAAAACTATATTCAAGGCATTCCCGTAGAGTCCATGTATGTTGAATAACAAATTATGACATACGTTAGCGTGTAGGCATCTGTGGAGCAAACACAAGCAGTGAGCAGCAGAAACAGGAACAGGCATCTGTGGAGCACACAGCAGCAGTGAACAGCAGTAACAGGAACAGGAAGATTGGGAGCAAACAACAACAGTGAGCATCAGTAACAGGGACAGGCATCTGTGGAGCAAACACCAGCAGTGAGCATAATTAGCAGGAAAAGGCATCTTTGGAGCACACAACGCAGTGAGCAGCAGTTACAGGAACAGGCAGATGTGGAGCAAACAATAGTAGTGAGCAGCAGTAACAATGACAGGCATCTGTGGTGCAAACACATTCCAAAAGATAGTAAGCCCGACAGCTCGGGTAATAATATTATATTCTAGAAAATAGTTCGAGTTAATCACTAATCGACCATCCAATAAAAGGAAAACCCCAAATGTCGAAATGTACCTGTTATACTTCCCCGCCCCCAACGTCAGTAGGGTTTTTAGGGAAATGAAGATACAACATTACTGTTGTTTAGTGAGTCAGACAAATGGCATAATACGAATTTAACTGAATGGTATTTACGATAGTTGGGCATCGATGTAGCCGACATGTCTATTTGCAAGAATCCCTCAACAAATCATCGCATATAATGGCAGCCGAGTTCAAATTGCTCTGTAATGATCATCGGTTTGTAAGCAGAGATTTCAATGACGGATTTTTCGCGTTTCTCTTCGTTCCCACCCTCCCTGTCCTTCAGTGTAGAAGCTCGGTGTCTGTTTCTAATCAGCGGATGTTCTATTAAATCTATCACGAACACTCAGTTGCATAAGCAACCACATTCACAGATAGAGAGGTTCTGCTGTTGAGAGGTAAACGCGCTGCAATGGTCTACGCCACTGCGTTTGTATGACTAGTTTACAGTGTGCACTGTACGGAAGCGCTGGGCTGTGCACGGCAGTCGGTCTGATTATAGAAAAGATTCACACTGGGGCAAACTCAGAAAGACTCGCGATGACGATTTAGTATACTGTGCTCCTACTTATATTACTTTTTATTCAATTAAAAATGAATATTTCCACGTATACAACAGAGTGTTGCTCTGAATATGAATAACTGATTGCAGCGAGAAACGCTTATCAATTTATGAAATGATCTTTGATTTATTTTAACAGATACATGTATCTGTTAAGACCTACGCATGATGCAACGTCGGGATGTTGTGCGGCTTCTGGACTATGTTGCGGAGATGAAGCGTTAGTGGGGTGCTGTTACGTTGTGGTACTGTGTGGGTGTATCTACTTAAATTCTACGTGGAGCTGGAATTGTGGTTTTGAACAACTGTGACTTTTTAGCGGAGTGTGGTTTCGGTACCGTGGAGCTGTGTGATTCCGTCGCCCTCTCTACTCAAAACTCTATGCTCATGTGCCCTTTTGTTTTCTTGCTTCTGCTTTCACGAAAAGTTGGTGTTGAGATTATTCGATCTATGTCTGTTGTCAGTACTTCAATACTTGAAAGCGAAGAATCTGTCTAATATTTTACGACTATCTTGTCTATGTAGTCTGCACAAATACCCGTCGCCAAGTAATGGAAAATTCCCCTCTACAGGCGGGCACTTGAATGAGTTATTGCTGTATCCACAATTGAGAGGGTTATTTGCCTCCCATACGCTGGCGAAGACATACCAACCATCAAGGTTAAGGAGTTTTCAAGTTGTAACGAGTTGAGGCCAACTCTGATCAAAGTTTCCTTTTCTAATGATGTCGTTTGAATTACAAACGAGGTCGTTAGCAAAATGGTTCTTGATAAAATCCCCCTGAAGACCTTCAACTCGTTCGAGCTGCATAAATTAAATTCTTAAAGATCTCGTTTGCAATGAATGGGCTCGCTATCAAGTTTTAATTGAAATATTTGATCTTCCAATTTTAACTTCATTAAATCTCAGCTTAGAATATATACCTTTTTAAATATATTGGTATTGGAAAACGATATGCTAGTTAATGTTTTCTGCAAACTACGTGCGGACTGTTATATCCCGAATTATTTTTCATTCTGCTTTGTTTCAATTATCATTATAAGTATGTTTCAAACATAATTTGAAAATTTTCGTTCAGACACCTTGCTCTGTTGATCCCGTTAGCGTACCCAAACGCAGTGAAAGAGCAGGTAGTGGTAGGAACACCATCGGTATTGTGGTTAGGTTAAAGTTCCTGCCTGACACATACGAAAATCAATATTGAGTTTTAGATGACTCGTATCTGATGAGGCTGCTGAGTGACATTCATAAATTATAAAGTACTCCGAAATCGTGGGAAACGCGTCAATTGGCATCAATAAAGTCTCAAGACGATCCAGATGATGTTTGTATTTCTTTGATTTATTGACATTGTTGGTGTGCTACTACTTTATACTCCCACTGTTTCATTTATACTTGGTCACACCATCATTGTGGACAGTTGGCAGACTCAAATGGAAGCAGCGAACAATATCCTCTCTCCACAACGAATCATAGGTTTACTGAGACTGGTCAGCACACATAATGACCTTTCTTGGTGTAAATGTCTTAAATGATAAGATTTTATGATGAGTGGAGCAATGAAAGGTAATGAGAGTTGTGGCATTTTGAGATGGATCTTATCAACGGAACCTTTCAGACAGTAATTTATTTTTCTGTCGGAAGTAAACAACAAACGCGTAACTGAAAAATTGACGAATTCTGGCCGTCATTTTAACAACACAATCCATTAGCCAATTATCATAATTCTGTCAATGTTATCCTCCATATTATCAACATACATGATGAGGATGGATTCTGGCCGTCATTTTAACAACACAATCCATTAGCCAATTATCATAATTCTGTCTATGTTATCCTCTATATTATCAACATACATGATAAGGACGGATTCTGGCCGTCATTTAAACCACACAATCGATGAGCGAACATTCATCACATTGTGAATGTTATACTCCGTGTTATCAACATACACGGAAAACATGTTATCGCAAATCTCCCTGAGGCATAAAAGACTTGTTGACAAACAATAGAGTTTGGGAATTTTTTGCTCGCATATTCATAGAACAACAAGATAATAATGTCAACAATTTGGTCCCGCACAGATGCTCAAAACTGTTCAAATTTTTCTTGGGTACTACGAAATGTTACTAACGTAACATTATATTTAAAATTTTAAAACTATGTTTTTGGCATGTTATGAACCTATGTTATAATTATTGATTAGGAAACTTCTCAAACTTTCAAGGCCTGCGCCAATATATTACATTAGCGAACAGAAAGTTGGATGTGGAAATGATTACGTGATTCACTCTTGAAATCCATATGCTATTCTTTCTTCAGAAGTTTTGAAAATAAATGTAATCGGACTTGAAGAACTATTAAATTTTTTTGTGGACACAAAAATTTGGTTAATGATGTCCTGTGAGGCAGTAGAGATTTAAACCGTTCAAAGAAAGGGACTAGAAAAAAAAAATCAACGACACAAATTCATATCTGCGAGAAGATACATATTTCAAATGTATACAAAAAAATATATTCATGTGTGAATTTGTCAACAGTTGACTGGAAAAGTATTAATCAAATATATAATTTTCAAATTGTATCGTCAGATATATCGGCCATATATCGGTCTTTTAGAGTGTCCGAGTGTCGTCATCGGGTTGAAATCGAGTAACATTATCGGGTGAAAATGTGGATATTTGCACTATGGACCTATGTATCATCTGTTGTCCAGTCCGCGAAACCAATTTTCAATTGCGACATTTACTACCAGGAGATGAACTGCTCTCACGACAAACTACCGCCAACATGTCTTATTTAATAAACATGGAAGGTCGTGATCTGACGTAAGAATGTCTTGTCAGCGCTTGATCACTATATGACAATGTTGAATTCTTGTTTTGAACGCTGTCACTGTTTCCGGAGACGTGCGGAAGTGCAAGGTTTCATCGATGTAAAAGTTCAGAAAATTCACTTCAGGCTGTAGATCTACCAATGAGGTTACTTTTTTATGAATGAGTCATCATGATTTTTTCGGGAAAAAAATCTTGTTCGCTGTACTACTTCTCAAAAATATTGTAATTCACTCACATATTTATTTGATTTCAGTTCTTGTCACGCCAGAACCACCGTATATCCGTTTGAAATAGGAAACCAGTTAGGCTGGTACACACTTCTCAACAAGTATATGTAATACACTCATGAGGTTGTGTCGTTCAGTTGGATGTACTCGTAGTCCATATTATCTACCACAACTTAAACATATATAGAATTATGGAACAAGATTCTTCAACGTCAAAACACAAGGATGAAGCATTGAAGGGTGAAGCTGGCATTAGTCCCTCAGGCTTGGAAATAGGATGAGCAACCAGGCATGGGGAAGAATTCTCTCAGTCTTTCTCATTTTCCTAACTCCGTGGGGAAAAACTCATCATTAATGAATCCCTTGGCCTGGTATACGAACAAAAACAGGAAATCCAGATTGTGAGTCATCAGCCGCTGCAACACTAAGGTACGAGACTTGACTTTTGGTTTATAATTCGGAAGGATTACCCTGTAGCATCCAGATTGCAAGTTTTAATACATTTTTCCCAATGGTTACAGAGCGTTCAAGTCTGCGTGAATTTTTTTACGTATTCTGTATGAAGACCAAACGGCTGCGTGATTATGATGTGTGAATTGTTCGATATAGTCAATATATCTGGATTTCAGAGAAACGTCTTGTCACTTGAAACAGTTTTCACTTTTGTCCCACAAGTTGATGTGACGATACTCGTGACGGAACTTTCATACTCGTGACTCCAAATCATGTTTTGAACAACGTTTGGGTTTGGTCCCAGAATTTCGAACGATGCCTAAGAGTCAAACCTAAGTGGAAAAACGCTAAATATTTACGGGACATCTCGCCTCGTTCAACGTATTGGCGTTCACCTGCTGCTACGTGGCACCAACCGAGCACCAATTTCTATAGGGGGGCCTCGAAACGGCCCTCATATTTCAAAATATTGTGCATCAGAAACGTAGCTCTTTGGGAATCGAAAGATAATATTCGATCATGTAACTGAAAACATCTACTGAAACTTTCTTCGCGGTGTTAGCAAACTAGATCCAGACCTTGACTGTAGATGACTTGAAGGCCATTCTCTAAAACCTCTTGAAGGGAAATTAATTGATGGAACTTTCTTATCGTGCTGCCTGCAGTGCTACCGCTGAATACGGTGAAAAGGCGGCCGGCATCTTGGTCTTGTCATTACCACTACTCTCGCTCTCAAACCAATCATCCGCAGGCTCACCAATCGTTCTGAATTTGGATAATAATTACGATAGCATTGATTATTTAAGTATTCAATGCTGAGTTGGTTCTTTCATCAGAAGTCTTGCTGAAGGACTTTTGCAATATATCTCATGAAATAGTATAATATACACACTGGTCAACAAGTCCTTTGCTAATCAGTGTGTTCGAAGTCTTCTAAATGAAAAAGTGTTGTAAAGTGTTTGCTAACGTAAATTTAACGTGTACTTGTTCCTAGATAATATATTCCAGCCGCAGCTTGCATCAATTTTCAGATAATAAAATGTCACCTAATGACCGGACGTGGAGTCCTCTCTTCTTAGTCACTCGCAAGATTATAATTCCCTGAGGAATGATTCTTCCTGCGCATATAAATAAATCTTCTTTTGATTAGTGTCTATGCAAAGTTGTAAACGTGAATATGTTTTTCAAGTGCGTGTTTGCTTACGTTGATATTACGTGTATTTGTTCGCAGATGATATATTCCATCCAGATCATAAAAAATCACTTAATCACAACTCCGCAATATTTCTGTCCCAAACTAACACTCAGACCTCACAACATCATCGGTCGTAAATTGATCCTTTGTTGATCCTTTGTTGATCAGTTGTGTATAGCGGGTTGTCAAGGTCAATGTGTTGAATAGTGCTTACTAACGTAAATATTACGTGTCCTCGCTCCCAAATAATACCGTCCAGCCGCAGCTTAGAACACGTTTAGATAAAAAAAAAGCCCCTAACAACAACTCAGCAAATTTTCTGTCCCCACAAATACCCCTGAGACCTCAGAACATCATCAGCTGAGACCATCTCATCCCACAAATAAATATATTGAAAGCAAGCCTCATGCTCACCAATCCAACATCGGAGGGCCCAATGCAGAGCACGGCCTCTAAACGGCCAAGTAAGTCTAAGATAATCAAACGAGAGCCTGCCTCTTTACTGAGCGCCGCCCCACTTCAGACGAGCCTGTCTAAGATATTCAACGAGGAATCGACTCTTAACAGAACAACCCTCCCGTTCGTCTCCACTTGACCCGACACTGATCCTAGAATTCACAGGCCATTAGTCAGGATGGCTTAGACAATCTGGGCAATGGGGCTTAGTTCTCGCAACGCATAGGATGCCAACTGATGGAGTGTCGTTCTCACAGTAACAGACCAGGGGCCAGATTTTCAAAACTGTGTGTTACGGTCACCTTCCCTTGATGAAGATAAGGGTGGATGCATGGATGGGACAAGAGTGGACTCGGTGGTGTGAAAGACGGCTTATGTCCTCTTGCCAGAATATTAGTGACCATCCGTGTATCATATGTGGGTTAAGGTTCGCACCCAACATCCACCTCATTGGTTTTGTCGACCAGGTTGGCAAAGGTTCCATTTGTGGCGGCTAATCCACCGTCACTTCATAGTTTTGAAGTAGAAGGTACACCAGCTGTCACAAAGAGGCAATCGCAGACCATTATTTTGAAGCGCCTTAAGATTGACTCCATGCAAAGTGATTTCTTTAACAAATTGTGAATTTTGACAGATCTAACCAGCGGGTTGTATTTTGTGACTGCTGCCTGTCCAATGCTTCTCCAGTTAATCTTAAGTTGTCATTTGTGCGGCAATGTTTTAAAGCTTTGTACTTGACGCTGCATCAAAAATTGTTGATGTGGACTTGATAAATCTCATTGTGTCTAATTTTATCTGCAATTAGTGAGTAGTCAGAAAAAAATATTAAGTGCTTCACACCTTCCATTTCTTCTGTTCGTTACAATCCATCCTGGCTATAGCTGGGTTGAAAGTTTATTGAAGATTGATCAAAACAAGTCGGTTTCTAACTGATATCCTATTTAAATTGGAGGATGTTCCAATTTACCAGCGTCAATATTCTTGCTGCATACAGAAAATAAATCTTTTCGATTATAAGTTCACAACAGCGCATTCAGAAGAAAAACAGTGACAAACGACTAAAAAAATTCTACTGGAAATTTTTTTTTAATAATAGTTTATAAATCTTTGTAATGTTAACGTATCTTCGAACTAGCAAACACGCAATGTCGTCCAATCTGTATGACGTGTGTTTATCATCACAACGGTAGAATTAAACGATCGATAACAGGCTGCTCTAAGCTGGATCCTATAGCTTCGTGAACTCAAAAAATCGAGCCTTAAATAGAAATGGACACAAGTGGAAAAAAATCCCTTGCTCTTTATTGTTGTAGAATTTACGTTCCTCTACAGGTATCCGTTGTAAAATGTATTTTTGACGTCACGAAAGCTCGGGCTTCATCTGAACTCATACGTTTCGGCTGTGAAATATTTCGTTTATGATACATATTTTTCCTCAGCTTTTACCACAAAACCATTATCCTAAATCTGATTAATAAGTCATCTCTTTGTTTGGCTTCTCATCTTGCAGAACTTATTTCTGATTTCTAGTTCTGTACTAAATAATTTTGAAGTTGTGATCGACTTTTGAAAACATATTCGAACCTGAACGGTTCAGAAATTAAAATTTCATGAAGATTTCACGTAATTTTCATACAAATATGCTCCGGTATTTTTTACCCAAGCATTGCGCATATTTTGAGTAAATTATTTCTTTGACCGTGACGGCGTCAATGCTCGTATCCTCCAACTGCCATCAGTATTGCAAATGGTTTGACGCAGTTCGTTGTCGTTGAGGGACAATCGAATGATGACGAACGAAGTCGAGATAATTTTCCCCAATCACTTACATACCTCGGAGCTGAGCAAAAAAATAAAAAATATTTTGAATGATTTACCTAACGGAATTGTTCTGTGTATACGGAGAAAGTACCGCGATATGTTTAATTGTGGGAATTGGTATCAACTAAGTTGTATCCAGTTCATCAGAATGTGGGCCCTTCACCATTGCATACAACACATCTCTGATATAACATGACTATGGGATATTGACTACCACTTTTATCAGAAGGATCATTACCTCTTACTGCACTCTCTGAACAAGATATAGTCCTTTTTGTAGATATATGAGCGCATTCTCAGACAGATCACAATTCTTATATAAAAAATTGATATGAACCCCGCCAAAAACACGGATATATTCATGTTTATTTCTGGCATCTAGGGTTACAGAGTTTTAAGCAAATCACGTTGTTTTCTAGAAGTATGACGTCTAAATGGGCTGCTGGAACGTTCTCAATTGGGTAAGAAATGTCTACTGTCACGTGAAAAAGCATCACAATTTCATCCTCGTCGTCTTGTTAGCCTCGCGAGGAGATAAAAGAAGACAAGATCAGAAGCAACTACAAAGAAGACATCACGCCCATGAACTTGTATGACACAGGAGAACATTGATTCTAGATTTACTTATCACACGTCAAAGAAATTCTTCACTGTGACTATCAATCACTTGAAGTGGAAGCTAGCCTTGTAAATTGCCAGTGGTTCTCTAATTAAGTCGAGGGATGTTTTTAAAAATCATATAGAACAATGACGACAATTTTGTGACTGGTTGGTTTCGAAATGAATGAATTATGATGTGAAACCCATTGTTTTTTGGTTTCAGGATACGTCGAGTGTCATGTTTATATAAGGCGACCAAGACACATGCAATCTCTGGAGCAATGGTGAATTAAAAGTGGCATTAACGTGATGCACGTACAAATATGAAGGCCGTGGAAAACTCCATACCGTGACTGTCAATGTTTGCAAAAGATGATGGTGCAATTTTTGTAGCATAACTGTTCTTATGATTTATACTCAATAATTGACTACAATTCCCGTTTACATTTTTTTATTTGATTACTCATTTGTATATTGACAATAATTAGATCATTATTTATAAGGTTAAAGAAGTTATTGATCAGATCTATTTGGCCCTTTATTGTACCCTCTTTGATCTATCGCTGTCGCAGTCAGGGCCCTTCAATAATCCTGCACGAGCCGAAGCACTTCTGACAAGTTTTTGCTGTAAATGTAAAGGGATAGCGGAAAAAACCACGATAATTTGAAATAAACTATTCTACTTTCATCAGTATTTCAACCTAATTTAGTACACACTGTTGTGTGTGTCTTTAAACGAAAAGAATTACACCTCAGTTGTTTATTTATTTATTTACCTCAAGCGCAATTCACGATAGCACATAAGATTTTGTGGACGAAGTGTATGATATGCAGGTAATTTACATCCGTTCTAAAATGATCCTTGTTTCTCACT
>SDVV010015669.1:0-14464 GCA_016164225.1 Gammarus roeselii | reverse complement strand
ACACTCGATAAAAGATTCAAATATCTAGCCATCCTAATTCCTTCACAAATAACATATATCCTAATTCCTTTCACTAAAACCTTCATAAAAAATCATACATCCTAAATCCTTCTCAACTAACAAATCACCCTAACCAATACATTCGATGAAAGATTCAAATATCTAGCCATCCTACATCTAATTCCTTCACAATTAACATGATTCACTAATTTTCGTTGATCTAATCCTTCACAAATCATACATAGAGTCACTAATTATAGCCAAATCTAATTTCCTTCTCAAAAAATCATAAATCCTAAATCCTTTCACAAATAACATACATCCTAACAAATACATCGACCGCCTCATAAAGAACATTCATCCAATCCAATCCTTCACTAAAAGTATACCTCCTAAATATCGTAATACCTTCAACATAGAGTCAATACAGCGTCCGATTCACTATCAAAATAACATACTTCATAACCAATACATTCGATAAAAAGATTCAAATATCTAGTCATCCTATATCTAATTTCCTTCATAAATAACATATAACCTAATTATCGTAATACCTTCACAAATAACATACAACCTAATTCCTTCACAAAATCATAAGTCCTAAATCCATCACAAATAACAAATACCCTAACCAATACATTCGATAAAAAGATTCAAATATCTTGCCATCCTATTTACTTCACTAAAAGCATACAATCTAATTAAATACCTTCACAAATAATATACCTCCTAAATCCTTCACAGAAAAAATCATACATCCAGTCCTAATATATAACTACAGTATCAGGGAAGTACAGCGTCCGAGTCACTATCAAATAACAAACATCCTAAGCAATACATTCTATAAAAAAAAATCAAATATCTAGCCATCCTAATTCCTTCACTAAATCCTTCACGAAAATCACACATCCTAAATCCTTCTCAACTAACAAATCACCCTAACCAATACATTCGATGAAAGACTCAAATATCTTGCCATCCTAATTCCTACACAATTAACATATATCCTATTTCCTTCATAAATAACATATATCCTAAATATCGTAATGCCTTCACAAATAATATACCTCCTAAATCCTTCACAAAATAACATACATTGAGTCACTAATATATAACTACAGTATCAGAGAAGTACAGCGTCCGAGTCACTATCAAATAACAAACATCCTAAGCAATACATTCGATAAAAAAGATTCAAATATCTAACCATCCTAATTCCTTCATAAATAACATAAATCATAATTCCTTCATAAATAACACATATCCTAAATCATATCTATCTAATACCTTCACTAAAAGCATATATCCTAAATCCTTCACAAAATAACAAACATAGAGTCACTAATTATCCAGGGCGACTTTTGCAGAGCGACTTTTGCAGAGCGACTTTTGCAGAGCGACTTTTGCAGAGCGACTTTTGCAGAGCGACTTTTGCAGAGCGACTTTTGCAGAGCGACTTTTGCAGAGCGACTTTTGCACAGATATATACTACTGATGTGCGGTCATTACGAGTTTTGAGAGGAAATGACTTTTTCCCATTTTAATGTATATATTTTTCAGAGAATCGTCAGGGTCCAATGTTAAGAAACGTTCTGGTCAATTGCTTATGGGGTCTGTAACCACATAGAGATAATTACTTAAGTGGGTTTCAATTTAGCTATGACAATTGGCGATTTTATCTCTGGATTTGCGGTCCTCTTGGAGAATAGTTTTTTCCATACGGGAAATTTCAGTTTCCTTACGGTATCTTGTTGCTTTCATTTACGTTTGCTTACGTACGGATTATATAGATGTACGTTATTAGGTCTTGTCAACGCTATATATGACTGTTTTGGGATATTTCGCACGGTAGGAGGGCATGATATATATTACTATGTTTTTTATTAAATAACTCATTTGAATTGGAGCCATTTTTTTTAAATTATATTTTATATTGCACGATTGATATTATTGAATAAATCCACTTACTTTGTCGCATTTAACGATAGATTTTTCATATATTCGTCAGGATCTAATGCAGATACGTTCACGTAGTTTTTCAGGTGAATTTCCTCGGTAGACGATGAAACAAGATTTATTTTTACATATATATTAATGAATTTAAATGCACATTTAGGTGAACAATTTTAGAGTTTTGGTACAACATTCACGCATGTTCGAAAAACATATTACAGGTAGACAATCAATCATGGTCAGTTATATATATTTATTAGATTTACATAGAATCATTTACATCGTTTTTATGGGTTTCGTTACAGTGATTTCCAATGCATATTTTTCAATGCCTATTTAGGTGGACAATGAGACAAGTCTATTAATACAATTTGAATATTTTATGTACATAAGAGCATACAAGGATTTTTTACATTTTTAGGAACATTTAGAGGATAAAACCTGTTGAGGTACATGTGCTTTCATCATCATTTCATGCGAAAGTGTTCCCGTACTATTTCTGCCTAAAGCTCTATTCATTTTTCCAATGCAAGTAGAAGCGAGTGCTATAGTTTAACCGCAAGTGGTAATTAGCTATGACAATAAGCGATTTTATCTCTGGATGTGCGGTCACACAAAGATTTCATCTCGAGATACATGGTCCTCTTGGAAAATAGTTTTCCATACGGTAAATTACAGTCTCCTTACGGTATCTGATTGCTTTCATTTACGAATGCTTACGGACGGATTATATAGATGTACGTTATTAGGTCTTGTCAACGCTATATATGATTGTTTTGGAATATTTCACACGGTAGGAGGGTATGATATATATTACTATGTTTATTATTGAATGACTCATTTGAATATTCCGTATCATGTTGCTATGTTTGGGTATATGTTTCGTTATATATTCATGTCTGGATTATAATTTATATATTTTATTTAAATACGAGCATACAAGGATTATTTACATTTTATGAATATTTACATGTTATAAAATGTTCATGTTTACATGTTCATAATTTTTCACGCAAAAGTGTAGTCGTATGGTAGTATTTCTGTTGAAGATTGATAGGACCGCAATCCTAAATATCTTCGTTTTTGTTTTACGATCTTATTTCACAAGTGCATTTACGGTTTGGGTTCCCTTAGCTGCTGGTCTGTGGCCTCGGACATGCAAGCAACATTCTGTAACACGTTAGTTGCAAGCAAATGATCTCGCTCGGGTAATCGTTGGCTGCTTCGCTTTTCAATAGTCCCAGCAGTCATTTATTTGATTCATCGTACAAAGGATATTTTTTGGGATACATGGAGAAGTCCATGTATTCAGACAAAGACGATTACCGCATCTACCGACTCATTATCGGGGTGCGCTTTTAAACTCAGCTAAGATGTGACTTTGCTCGATGTTGTTCAGAGATGATGGACTAAACAGATGCTTGGTATGTATGTCTGAAGTATTCTACGTGACTGGATGTTTCCTATGAAATTTGTTATATATCAGTGATAGATTGCTGAGAAGTGACCTAATAAAGCATTGTAGACTTCGTTGTTTTGACACAGTGGGCTTGGATTTGTACTCCCAGAGGCATAGCATCAGTTTGGTCAAGGAATTTTGTAATAGATTTGAACAGGTATCGTAGTATAAATAACATTTTTCACATTAACTCAGCGTTAAATGTCAGTTATTTTTGGTATGGCTGTTATGTTAGTATACGATCTTAGTCATGAACTAGATCACGTGGGATAATGGAGTAGGGTTCTTCATCTGGGTGCGGTAGGATACACCGTAAATAATAGTTAATCGTTGTTGCTTAGGGTAGAGTAGAGAATCTTATTTAGCTATTTTTATAGATGTTGGTGTACATTTTGACTTGATATCATAGGATTATAACTGTATTCGATATAAATTTGCCTAATTTCATGGAAGGTTGGGTATAAAATACGCTTTTTTGGATGTAATGCTTCAAAAAATTTGGTGTGTTTCCCCTCTCGACATTGGATTTGGGGTCCGGTTCCATGTTGTCTTGGAGAAATAATCTATCGGATTTGTGTTGAGTGTTTGTGTTGAAATTATTCAATAATTTAATGTTCATCTCAATTATGGTATCCGCTCGTATGTCTGTACTAGATGCTTATTCCCGCACGTCATAGTTTTATACATTGATTGTGATCCGTTTGCACTTTAGACACTAACGAGTTATTGTCCAATTCAGGTTTTGTTATGAGACTGCGTTCTTATTCAGAATATTCGACTCATTTGAGCATTCACCAGATCCACTGTAGCCATCTGCACTGAAGGTTTGTGATGATGGCCATTTACCTAACCCATCCTATCCTATCTTAACCTATATTTGTCTCCCATTTCCATACTTATGTTAGGCATTTTCTTCAGTGATTTAACCTTCATCCTTATCAAGTCTACCCACTTGACCCATAGTTTTACCAATCTTTACCAATTTATGTACATACATATTTATATATTTTCTTCACTTTGCCTGTTACAACTCCAGTATTCTCGACTAGTTTCAAGTAATGTTAGATATTCGCTCGTTTGTGGATTTTCGAGTTCAAAACGGTCATGTAAGCTTTCCGCGTAAGTCAGTGTTTGCTACGGATGTTGGAGCGTTAGCATGTTTTTTGTATGGTTTCACTGTTGGAATATGAGTTTTTTTTTGTAATGATGGATGTGCTGCTCCTTCCATTTTCATCTATTATAACGAATACTGAATAAATCCACTCTAATTTTTTTTTGCTACAGATCTGTGATGTAAGGTCCTCAGTCAACAAGGTCTAGGATGTAATCTATGCCTAAGGTACATAATTAGCGATATATACATCAATGTACGAGATCCTAGATCATATATCAATGAATGCAAAAAGAGTTATCATACACTGCCAATTACATTATTACTTAGGCAACCTACCTAACAGTCATCCTAACCAATAGTTATGTAGTTTCATTTAAGTTTGATACTTATGTATGATATTGATATATATGAATCTCTCCATTGGGCTGTATATTTACCATATCAAAACCAGTTTGAATACATTTCCCCAATTTAATCCGGCATATCCTCTTGCAGATGTTTAGTTTCCAGAATTTTTATCGATATCTCTGTTATATGTTTGGATGAGACTCAACAGGTTGGTTCCACAAGAACAAATTCACTTCACTTGTTGCAAAGTTTTTTAATGTATATCAGTTGTACGCGATATTAGGTTCAAAGATTTAGTCATCCTAACCAACTTAACCAATAATGATATATTTTCATTCAACTTTGATAGTTATGTGTGGTATGCAGTTATTGATACATACATATGAACCCTCCACATGGATGTATTTTACGTAATTTTTTTTTCAATATCAAACCCCATGGACACACATGAACACTTCTGTACGCATTTACAGGGTCGTCAGCGTCACTGTGTCGACACACGTGTCGACACATGTGTCGACACAATGCATATATACAGGGTCGTTAGCGTCACAGTGTCGACACATGTGTCGACACCAGGTATGCATTTACATACATTTTGTGCAAAAGGGTTACCATACACTGTCAGATACATTAATACCTACGCAACCTACCATATTTTTTGTCAATCGACTTTTCATGCGTGCATATGATTTATCATTGTTTTAGGATTAATACATAACAAATATCTCTACATTTTAATCAATCCTATGCAGTTTGAAAGACAAAGCCGATTCTGATTTAGTAAATCATTAAAAACCTATCCTTACCTAACTTATGTATGGTATTCAGTCATTGATATATACAATGCATAACAAATAGCTCCACTTGACTACATTTTGATCTAACCTTTGCAGTTTCGATGCGCACTCCCTTTTTTGATTTAGCAAAATTTTCACGACAATTCGATGTTGCCTCCTACTTACACGATATATGCAATTCATTTCTTAACCTTTGAGTTTTAGGATATTATAAACATTTGATTAGGGATTGACATGGTTTATTACTGCATTATTAGTATTAATTACAGATCTTGCTGGTTTCATCATTCTTTCTAACTTGTTCTTTTGATTTGTAATAGTATGGTTCCTACATCCATCCATTCCCATCATCATAACGTTTCAGATCATTCTCAAATTTCCTTCATACACTCCATCATATCTTTGATGTGAATACCGAAGGCTGTTCCGTTCCCGTGAGTCTACAAATGTAACGATTCTTCTTCTTGAACCTAAATTATTCGAAACTTCTCCTATTCAAAGTCATTCTGATATTCATCTCTGAGTAATTTTTTGCCTACGTTCCAGATTTTATTTTTTTCGTAGGTAAAATTCGTATTCCAGTATCTCATCATTATTACAGTCACGACGATGATTTGTCACTTGGATCATATCAATTTCGAGTTTTGCTTACTTATTCCCCTTGAACTTTGTTACATACGTCTGTAACCCGTTGACATTAGTTACCCAAAGCCGACTTTCTTGCCTTCCTCCTATTTCCTTCATCCATATATGAATGTTAGCTCCCACTCTTTTGATTCTTGTTTTACTCATTCTGCGATAACTGGTATTTCCAACACTTCTCAATATTTGTTCGATCCGACTCAAATCATCTTCGGAGATTTCTCCTTCCAAAACACGCATTTTAATTTTTGCCACGTGATCATTCATTGTTGTCTATTTGAGGATGAACTGTCCTGCATCAGTTACACTCAACGTGTCACTGACTTCATTCGCAGCGTGCAGATACCTATCATAACTTGAATACATGTTTCATCTTGCAAAACATTTGACCTATCATCGCTCGCCGCGGTCAACATCTATACACGACATACGTATGTAACAAAGTTCAAGAGGAATAAGAAAGCAAAACTCGAAATTGATATGATCCAAGTGGAAAATCATCGTCTTGACTGTAATAATGATGAGATACTGGAATACGAATTTTACCTACGAAAAAAATAAAATCTGGAACGTATGCAAAAAATTACTCAAAGATGAATATCAGAATGACTTCGAATTGGAGAAGTTTCGAATAATTGAGGTTCAAGAAGAGGAATCGTTACATTTGTGGACTCACGGGAACGGAACAGCCTTCGGCATTCGCATCAAAGATATGCTGGAGTATATGAAGGAAATTTGAGAATGATCTGAAACGTCATGATGATGGGAATGGATGGATGTAGGAACCATGTTGTTACAAATTAAAAGAACACGTTAGAAAGTAATGATGAAACCAGCAAGATCTGTAATTAATACTAATAATGTAGTAATAAGCCATGTCAATCCCTAATCAAATGTTTATAATATCCTAAAACTCAAAGGTTAAGGAATGAATTGCCTATATCGTGTGTGTAGGAGGCAACATCGAATTGTCGTGAAAATTTTGCTAAATCAAAAATTGAAAGTGCGTATCGAAACTGCAAAGGATAGATCAAAATGTAGAGTCAAGTGGAGCTATTTGTTATGCATTGTAAAGATCAATGACTGAATACCATACATAAGTTAGGTCAGGATAGGTTTTTGATGATTTACTAAATCAGAATCGGCTTTGTCTTTCAACTGCATAGGATTGATCAAAATGTAGAGATATTTGTTTTGTATCAATCCTTAAACAATGAAAAATCATATGCACGCATGAAAAGTCGATTGAAAAAATATGGCAGGTTGCGTAGGTATCAATGTATCTGGCAGTGTATGGTAACCCTTTTACACAAAATATACGTAAATGCCTACCTGGTGTCGACACATGTGTCGACACTGTGACGCTAACGACCCTGTATATATGCATTGTGTCGACAAATGTGTCGACACGTGTGTTGACACAGTGACGCTGACGACCCTGTAAATGTGTACAAAAGTGTTCATGTGTGTCCATGGTGTTTGATATTGAAAAAAAAATACGTAAAATACATTCATGTGGAGGGTTCACATGTATATATCAAAAACTGTATACCACACATAACTATCAAAGTTGAATGAAAATTTATCATTATTGGTTTAGTTGGTTAGGATAGGTTTTTGATGATTCACTAGATCAGAATCGGATGTGTCTTTCAAAATGCCAATGGATTGATCAAAATGTAGAGATATTTGTTATGTATTAATCCTAAAACACTGAAAAATCATATGCACGCATGAAAAGTCGATTGAAAAAGAATATGGTAGGTTGCGTAGGTATTAATGTATCTGGCAGTGTATGGTAACCCTTTTGCACAAATGTGTGTGAATGCCTACCTGGTGTCGACACATGTGTCGACACTGTGACGCTAACGACCCTGTATAAATGCATTGTGTCGACACATGTGTCGACACGTGTGTCGACACAGCGACGCTGACGACCCTGTAAATGCGTACAAAAGTGTTCATGAGTGTCCATGGTGTTTGATATTGAAAAAAAAAATACGTAAAATACATCCATGTGGAGGGTTCATATGTATATATAAATAACTGCATACCACACATAACTATCAAAGTGAATGAAAATATATCATTATTGGTTAAGTTGGTTAGGATGACTAGATCTTTGAACCTAATATCGCGTATAACTGATCCATATTAAAAAACTTTGCAACAAATGAAGTGGATTTGTTCTTGTGGAACCTACCTGTTGAGTCTCATCCAAACATATAACAGAGATATCGATAAAAATTCTGGACTCTAAACATCTGCAAGAGGATATTTGCTGGATTAAATTGGAGAAATGTATTCAAACTGGTTTTGATATGGTAAATATACAGCCCAATGGAGAGATTCATTCATATCAATATCATACATGAGCATCAAACTTGAATGAAACTACAAAAATATTGGTTAGGATGACTGTTAGGTTAGGTTGCCTATGTATGAATGTATTTGGCAATGTATGATAACTCTTATTGCATTCATTGATATATTATCTATGATGTCGTACATTGATATATATTTCGCTATTTATGGACCTTAGGCATAGATTACATCCTAGATCTTGTTGACTGCGGACCTTACATCACAGATTTGTAGAAAAAAAAGCTAGTGTGGATTTATTCAATATTCGTTATAATAGATGAAAATGGAAGGAGCAGCACATTCTTCATTACAAAAAAACTCATATTCCAACAGTGAAACCATACAAAAAACATGCTAACGCTTTAACATCCATAGCAAACACTGACCTACGCGGAAAGCTTACATGACCGTTTTGAACTCGGAAGTCCACAAACGAGTGAATATCTAACATTACTTGAAACTAGTCGAGAACACTGGAGTTGTAACAGGCAAAGTGAAGAAAATATATAAATGTGTAGGTAAATAAATTGGTAAAGATTGGTAAAAATATGAGTCAAGTGGGTAGATTTGATTAGGATGAAGGTTAAATCAATGAAGAAAATACCTAACATAAGTATGGAAACGGGGGACAAATATAGGTTAAAATAGGATAGGATGAGTTTGGTTTACAGCCATCATCACGACCCTTCAGTGAAAAATGCTACAATGGATCTGGTGAATGCTCAAATAAGTCGAATATTCTGAATTAGAACGCAGTCTCATAACAAAGCCTGAATTGAACAATAACTTCTTGGTGTCTAAAGTGCAAACGGATCACAATCAATTTATGAAACTGTGACGTGCGGGAATAAGCATCTAGTACAGACATACGAGCGGATAACATAATTGAGATGAACAATAAATTATTGAATAATTTCAACACAAACACTAGTAGTAGGTATAGCGGCGAAACGCGGATTTTGTCCGGTCTACGGGAATTAGCACGTATCATTTAACCGGGGTAGGACGCGGTGCATGCAACCTTGACTCAATCGGCCTGTATGGGGGTTAGCGCAAAAACGGGGTGGGCGGGAGCGGAGGGTACCGGAACTGGTTTGACGCGGAAGAAGCGGACAGCCGGAATGCTGGAAACGGGTTATATATTTAAATAAGGTTATTAGCATTTCAATGCTTGTGGGGATATTGCAACTTCATTGCTTTCGTAATGCACGTTCACTGCTGTGTCCTCTGAATGTTTTTTAGGGGATGTGGACAAACATACATTTATAGGATTTTTTTATTGATAATAATTTAAATGTATTATTTTATATTAAAAAGCCTCACTTTCCGGACACCTTCATGATGAATTTTCAACCTCGATATCATTTTCTACGTTGCTCGCTGTTGATCAATTTTACATCTGACATAGATTCAATTAGTTTATTGTTATTTTTTATCCGCATTGTTTTAATCAGTACCCTGCGCTAAGCTTTACTTACTTCTACAGTATCTCCTCCATTCGTTTTTTCTATGCTGTGAGGTATCCGATGAAGGAAAATAGATACAATATTTACAGGATGACTGAATCATTCCTAGAGAAGAATCACCCAAGATTATATTTGACTCATTCAATGCTTGATTGGTGAGTTCGTAGCGGTGGGGGCTTGGGATATTTTTGTATGTTATGTTCATTGATCACTATATATTCTTTTATAGGATTAGTGTGGTAGGTATGTCTTATAACTCAATTTGCAGCCTAAGTGTGCGAATGGCCCTGTTTGTACCAGCCTGAAGGTAGGATTGCAGGCAAGGTTCTGTGTTTTCCATCTATTTATTTCATATGTATATATTATCTATAGGAATAGTATGGATTATTTGTGTGATTATTGGCGAGATGAAGTATGTATTGTGGGATGATGCAGCACCTACGGTCGAGAATCTATCTACCCCATATCGCATTATCCAGTTTTGAAACATTTATGTCAGTGTTCCATTGATGCGTTTTCCAATAGCAAAAATACCTAAGCGATATGGATTTACTGTAAGTTAAAATATTATGTTATATATACTTAGTAATGATCGATTGATTTGAGCTGAATTTGTATTGTTTCGGAATTTCGATCAGTTAACTCATACAGTTTTAGGCATTCTAGGGTATTTTAGGCTTGAAGCTTCCATAATATTTCAGGCATAATTGCTAGGTTGTTGCATTACTGTGGTAGTTTTTATATGTATATATGACACATCTGTTACGATTTAACCGTAGTTAATTTAGTTAAAGAGTTAATTTATCCCTGTTTTGGATAGAAGTTGTGGCTAATTTCATTAGATTTTTGTATGTACTACACTGTATTTACTATAGGTTTCAGTTACGTCGCCTGCATGTCTTGGTATCTTATTCACATTTCTTGTTGGTTTGGTTAAATGATAGTTCATTCTCATTCATCACGTTTTAAATGTATGTTTTGGGTATGATAGAGAATTAATCTTCTTGCTTTGTTTTATCTCGTGAGTTTTAGTATAGGTCTTTCAGTTTTGTAGGTTCTCGATTGAATTTCCATCTTCAATGCAATCTGTTTATTATATATACAATAGCAGAATATATTACGTATGTATCTACATTATAGAAAATTATTCCAGGTCTAATTCAGGTACCTATTGTTCATTTTTAGTGTTTTATGTATCTTCTTTCATCCTGATACAATATTTGACGTAGTTATTATAGATTTAAAACAGACGATTTGTTACAAGCTTGGTCTTGCTGGTAGGGTATTGGATATTTATTGTAGGGCTATTCTTCAATATTTAGGAGGAGTTAGAGAGTCCCTTAGGCAAAAGCTCATTCTGTTTATGCTTGTTTGTGTAAATGGACCGATTTATTAGGATGGATACCATAATGTAGTACAATTTTTATGTGAATTATAGCAGAGTAGAGAACCTTATTTAGCTATTTTATATATGTTCCTGATATTATGTTTTTTTTCCACGAGAATCATAGGAATGGCCACAGCTTTTTATGTCCACACACTCTCTGAGACTCATTCTTGACCACTGTATATGTGTCTAGATTCTGATTATGTCCAGGATGTATCTTTGTTCGAGGCTGTTCAGAGACGATGGGTTAACAGATGCGAGGTACGTCTGTGGCATTTTATCATGACTGTGTGCGCCCGCTAAATTTGTTATATATCAGTGGTAGATTGCTGAGAAGTGACCTTGTAAAGCATTATAGAGTTAATTTTTATGCCACAGTAGGCTTAGATTTGTACTCCCAGAGGCATAGCATCAGTTAGGTCATGGAGTTTATTATAGATTTGAATGGTATGATAGTATAAAATAACATTTTTCACATTAACTCAGCGTTAAATGTCAGTCATTTTCGGTATGACTGTTATGTTAGTATACTATCTTAGTCATGAACCAGATCAAGTCGGATATTGGAGTAGGATTCATCATCTGGATGCGGTAGGATACACCGTTTATAATAGTTAATCGTTGTTGCTTAGGGTAGAGTCGAAAATCTTTTTTTTTTTTAGATGTTGGTGTATATTTTGATTCGATATCATAGGAATATATCGGTATTCGATATAAATTTGCCTATTTTCATGGGATGTTGGGTATAAAATACGCTTATTTGGATGTAATGATTCAAAAATTTGGTGTGTTCCCCCTCCCGACATTGGATTTGGGTCTGGTTCCATATTACCTTGGGGAACTATTCTACCGGATTTGTCTTGAGTGTTAGTGTTGAAATTCTTCAATAATTGAATGTACATCTCAGTTATGTTATCCAATCGCAGGTCTTTGCTAGATGCTTATTCCCGCAAGTCTTACTTTTATAAATGTTTGTATTTCGTTTGCAGTTTAGCCACTTAGAAGTTTTTGATTGATTCAGGCTTTTGTTATGAGACTGCGTTCCCATTCAGAATATTTGACTTCTTCGACCATTCACCAGATCCACTTTAAAAAAATTCACTGAAGGTCTGTGATGATGGCCATAATCCTAACTCATTCTAACCTAAAATTACCAAGTATTGCATAATATTCTCCGTTTCATACTTATGTTAGGTATTTTTCTTCATTGATTTAACCTTCATCTTTATCAAATCTAACCACTTGACCCTGTAGTTTTACCAATATTTAGCAGATTGTGTGCCTACATTTTTATATATTTTTTTCACTTCGCTTGTTACAAGTCCAGTAATATCGACCAGTCCCGAGTAATGTTGGGTCATCGCTCGTTTGTGTACTTTCGTGTTCAAAACGTTTATGTAAGCTTACCCCATACGTCAGTGAGTGTTACGAACGTTAAAGCGTTAGCAAGATTTATGTACGGTTTTACGGTTGGAATATGATTTTTTTTGTAGTGTTGGACGTTTTGCTCCTACCATTTTCGTCTATTGTATCAAATATTGAATAAATCCACTCTAACAATTTTTTTCAAACAGATCTGCATTGTAAGGTCCGCAATCCACAAGATCTAGGATATAAACCATCTCTAAGGTACATAATTAGCGAAATATATATCAATGTACGATAACATAGATCAAATATCGATTAATGCAAAAAGGGTTACCATACAATGACGAATACATCATTACCTAGGCAACTTAACCTATTCTATCCAATAGTTATGTATTTTTAATCAAGTTTGATGGTTATGTATGATATTGATATGTGTGAATCTCTTCACTAGGGCTGTATATTCATCACATTAAAGCAGTTGAATACATTTTCCCCAATTTAATCCAGCAAAAAACCTTCTGCAGATGTTTTGATTCCAAAATTTATCGATAGCCCTGTCACGTGTTCGGATGAGACTAAGCAGGTAAGATCCAAGAGAACTAATGCACTTCAGTTTGTTACATTTTTAATGTGGGTCAGTTGTACGCGATGTTAGGTTCAAAGATCTAGTCATTCTAACCAACTTATCCAATAATTATATATTTTCATTCAAGTTTGATGGATATGTATGATATTTAGTCATTATCTTGTGCGATGTACATATCAAATCCCTCACACACGGCTCTATTTTTCGTAGTTTTTCTTCTAATGTCACACACCCGGTACACACATTCACGCTTTGTACGCGTATGCAGGACCGGGCATAGTATAATGATGTCGTATACAGGGATAGTTACCGATACAATGTAGACACACACACATTTTGATTGCATATACAGGATCGGTTAACATCTGGAGCACTTTAACTCTGATATATGTTATTTTTTTCCATTAGATCAAAATCCCTTGTTATTGTTACAAGATATTTATTGTGGACCACCTTCACGCCATGATAGGTGAAAAGAACTATGCATCTTAACCTATCCTATCCTTTTCTATACAGGAATTATATAGTATCGATCGAGTTTTTGTGCATAAATTTGTTACTTTTTTAAAGATTTATGATATATTCATTTTCATCCTCTCCACTTGGCTCTACATTTTGATCTAGCCCATTCACACCCATCAAAACCGAACATAACCTAACTTTATGTACGATGTTCAGTCATTGCTATATACATAGGAAGCCCTTCAAACGACTCTAAATAATATTTTAAAATATATGTTATTTATTTTGTTGTCTCTCATCCCATATAAGTTAGCAGAGAGGACCCATTTTCAATCTTAGATGGTTTGAATGTTACGGGTAATTCATATTATTTTTGATTCTGACACAACTCTACGTCACTTTAACATATTATTAACACCCATCATAACCTGACCTGACCTCACGTACGGTATTCAGTCATTGATATATACATATGAACCCCTCCATACAACTCTAAATATCACTCTAACATA
>SDVV010015668.1:0-14465 GCA_016164225.1 Gammarus roeselii | reverse complement strand
GGGGGAATCTCAGAAACTCTCTCTGTTTTTACGTTATCTGATGCATGCATGAATAATTTAACAAGAACAAATGGGAGAGAAAGAAAAACATTAAGCAAACATGAACAACAAATAGGGATCAAGTAGTTTACGGATTTGAGACATTAACAAGCAAATTGATGAGCAACACGCACACATGCAAGAAAAAAAATACAAAGCAGGAAGCAGAGGTGGCAGACTTATAATGATAGATGTCCAGAGACATGAAGAAGTCTCTGTGAAAACAGGCTGACAAAAAAATGAAAAAGGAAAAATAGGCCACACTACAACAACTTTCCATATCAACTCATCAGACAGGGTTATGATTCTCAGTAAGACCGTTTTATTGCAAGACCACTGCAACAAATTTGTCCCAACATGGTCACAAAACACAGTTTTTAAGTTTTTGCTATCTGAAAGGTTCACCAAAGATGCAGCTTTGGACCATGACTTGTTCTTAAAAACACCATTTCATACACCACTTGCCCAGACTCTCGACACGTCTGGGCCAGGGACAAGAAAAGGATCTTTCTACCTTCTTTTCAAGGTGTCATTTTTTAAGAACCAGAACAGCTCCTGAAAACCCCAATCACAAGAGTAAAGGCTCTGAAAGATGGTAGTCTCCCCCTCCTCAGTCATTCTATCATGTCTTGGCTCCATCTGAATAGCTACTTAACGAGAACAAAAAATAAACAGGAAGAAGTAAAAGTATTAGTCTCCTAGGTCTGGGAAGCCACACATTAACTCTGCAAAACCATTCAAGAAGGGGATCTCCCAGCAATGTCCATAGCTAATGTGAGGAAATGCTCCGCTTCCCTGGTTTGGGCTCTAGAGTTCCCATCAAGGAAGTTGCAAGAAGGGTCTTTAAAAGCAACCCTTATGGATTTGTTCTAAATATCTAGTTCCTGTTCAAGTTGTCCATATGTCCTGCGTGGCCCTGGGGTCAGTGTAGCACACTTAATTCCTGGTTTTAGCACAGAGTATATTTTTTGGCCAATGGAAGCTTGTTTTGTTTCTTTTCAGCACAGTCCAAAAGATACAAGTTAGGCTAAGATTGTCATCTAACTCGTGTTTACCTTCTACATGGTTACCATCTAATGTATATTCTTGTTTCTGATTTTGATTCTTCTTTATTCCACTCCACTTGCTGATTGTCGTGTATGAATCTCTTCTCCCCGTCAGTTATACATTGTCTTTTGGGTGTAAGTGCTGAGAGATTGATCTTCAACTTTGAAGAGCTACTAAATGAGATCATTTTGTTCATTAAAACTTTCATCACAGCCAATCAGTATGATACAGTTAGGCCTCTATCCTCCTCACCACAAGATAGACTAAGAGGCCCAAATTGCAAGGGGATAAGAGGCGTAGCTCTAACGTCTCTTTATTTATAACTTACTAGAACTGGTTATTTAGCCAGATTGGTTACCTAACCCGATCTGATATTTAACTGGATGGGTTGTTCAACGGTTGATTGTTTACTGTACCGTTTTTTTAACTGATTAGGTTGTAAAACAACCTTTTGTTTACAACCAGTTACAATGCCTGCACACATATCTTACGTCAGTGAATCGGTAACACTCAAACAATTACAATACTTTCACTTGCATCTCACATTAGCAAATTGGTGACGAGATTGCCTTTGTCCGTTCTCAGACTTTTTTTACTTGCTGTATAATTATTTTGGTCAAGTCTGAAATGTAGGAGAGAAATTAGCGCAAGCAAGGCACATGCTGAGAGACAAGGCACATGCACATGCTCAGATGTATGCATTAACACAAATAAGTAGACCAACTCCAAGGACTAGCAAGATGAGATAGCCCCCAGTTAATGCTCCAGTTATCAGCCATGTAGGAACTGTACATGTTTCATACCATTTCTGACATCTGCCAGCTGTTAACATGGAAATGATTGACTTCCTATGCTCTTGCAGATCTAAACATAATGGGGCGCAAGAAGCACCGGCTGCAAAGACAACTGAAGCAAGATGCCTATTATGAAAAACATTTTGAAAGTACGGATGCTGACCGGTCCCATCAGTCAGCAAAGCAACTGTCAAAAAAACAGAAAAAACATAAGAGGGAGGCTAAAAAACACAAAGTGACCATCTCCAAGGATCATCACTGGTATCTAGTAAGTATATATTTACTTGACACTTAGTAGAATTATTTTATCAAAGTTGAAGATCTGAATGCTATGAAATTCAAGAACACTTTGATTTAGGTGGTGAAAGAGGGTCCACCAATAAGATTTTTTTGTGTTCAATATGATGTTGATTAAATATATGTATGTAATTTGAGCCAATGGATCAATCAATCAGTGGCTAACAGTGGTTGCTAACAAATAATATTGTGAAGCAATGATATTTAGGACATGCACTTGAAAGGCTTGCCAGATGCTGCTCATTTGTTTTAAAGCCATTGTATTGGCTATACAATCATTGTATAAGCAAAACATATGCAGTAAGCCCTTGTTAAACCAACATATATAGGGATTTGGTCTTCCGCATAACTGAAGTTACGGTTTAAGCAAGTCTTCAAAATACTTCAGTAAACCAGATATTAGCTGTGGTTTGCTTGTGTTATCAAGCCAAACTTCATCCCACTAAACTGGAAAAGTCCAGCTTACCAAGGTTTTGTGCAAACAATTTCTATAGCTAACTAAAATTTGAAATGGCAACATGACAATGAATTAGAATCCTGAGTATTTGATCATTTTTGAGCATGCTCAAAGATAAAAACATGTTTATCATTCACTTCTAAATGTTGAATTTCATGTTTTCATCAGCTAGCTACATTAAAAACACAATTAACAAGTAAAGGAAGCATTTCGGTTAGCCATCTAGCAAGGAGTTACATATTTGGTACAGCTAAATTCTCTGCAGTGAAAGTCATAACTGATAGGTACATATGTGTTTAATAATTACTGTGCTTTCATATCAGGTAGGTAACTAAATGACTGGAAATGAAATAATAACCTTTGCTGTTAGCTACTAGTCTCTTGATCTTGATGTAAAATTAGTTCGTTATTCTGCACATAGTGACTAAATACTGTAACTAGTGATTATTATTTTCTAACATTTCAAGTAAAAATTGAAAATAGCTATCGATATATGAACTGCAGCTATGTGAAGTAATTTTGTCCATGTAAGTGGTGTCATTTTTGAATGTTAAGTAATGTTCTTTAAAATAAAAACCCCACCAATGTTAAGACACTAGGCAATGCTCTTTTATAATTGCTCCCACACTATTTAGACATACTGCAGCCAATGCTACAACTTCTTATTCCCAATTTGAACTGATTATGTATGTTTTATCTAGGTTAAAGTCTACGATTCTGTGAAACCAACTAAAGAGTTTCTGCTAGAGAGCTTCAAAAGTCTCTTGGATACTGATTTCACCATTCTGGGTTACCACCATTCAACGTCATCAACAAGGTTTTACTTGGAGAATAACAATGCCGCGGCTGCAGCCATTAAAGCCCTGGACAAACGCATGCAAGGCAGCACTGGTCGGCTGATGCAGATACAAGTTGAGCCTTGTCAGGAGTTCCTCTTACTCAATGGCCAACAGCTTGCTGTCATCAAGCAAGTAAGTTAACACTGCTGCTCTCTGAAAATGTCATCTGCCTCCCTATACATTAGTCTCTATCATCTAGTGAGCCTTGTCATTAGTTCCTCTTACTCAATGGTCAACAGTTTGCTGTGATCGAGCAAGTAAGTCTGCTCTCTCCTCATATCATTTGCCTGCCTATACATTAATCTCTAACATCTAGTAAGCCTTGCCAGGAGTTCCTCATCAATGGTCAACAGTTTTCTGTCATCGAGCAAGTGAGTCAGCTCTGCTGCTCTCTCCTAATATCATTTGCCTGCCTATACATAAGTCTCTATCATCTAGTGAGCTTTGTGAGGAGTTCCTCTTACTCAATGGTCAACAGTTTGCTGTCATCTAGCAAGTAAGTCTTCTCTGCTGCTCTCTCCTAATATCATTTGCTTGCCTATCCTCTAGTGAGCACAACAACATAAAAGATACTTGAGAAAACTAGAACTGTTTGCAAAACACGGTTTTCTGTTGTCCAAATATTGCTTGTTTTACGTGCGTCTATTAATGAATTGTTGCAATTATATTAAATAGCTACATGAATGTGCCTCCAGGCTCTCGAGCGCCGCTTCAACGTAGGAATGAGCATCCTTGACATGACGGAGTTTCATCTGGATCCCCTTCTACTGGAGCAAAACATCTTGCCTGTTCTAAGCGACCCTGCCATATTCAGACAAGTGCTTTCTATAGTCCGCGACAACATTCCTCTCCTCAAGGGAATTTCACTAGGCAAAAACTCCCTTAAGCTGTCCAGCGTGCGCGTCTTGGCAGGTACTTTGTCAAAGTGTCCGCTGGAAGCTGTCAACCTCGAGAATAATGCGGTTGATAACCTCAAGGAATTGATCAATGTCATTGGCGTGTTCCCTCTCATTGAACTTAAATTGGAAGGCAATAATTGTTTGAAAGACATCAAAGAACCCGTCCTTTATATCAAGACCGTTCGATCCAAGCTTCCACTGTTGAAAACACTTGATGGAGTTGACATACCCTCGTACCTTGCTTCAAAGGAAAATCAGGCCGCTGATGTGATAAGAGCATCAGCTCCCATCAATCCTCAGCCCGAAGTAACCGTGTCAGAAAGTTTGCTGCAAACGTTCATGACTGAATATTTCTCCTGCTTGGACTCAGAGCAACGATTACTGCTGGTCAATGCATACGTCCCCTGCGCCAAATTTGGCATCCAGTCTTCACTGAACAATGTCCTGTCTGGAACGTGTGAGGGGCATGACGGCATCCGACAGGCACTCACGGTTTTGCCTGCCACCAGCCATTCGAAGGAAACGTTTACCTGGAAGATTCTCAAGCTTGAGCCGTCTGAAGGACGAGTTGAGGTGTCGGGGCAGGTACTATTCGCCGAGCTACCCGAGACCGTAGCTTTTCAACACACACTGCGAATTGTGCCCTACAACAGAGGCTTAGGCTGCGATATCAGCTGCTTCCAATTCAGCCCCAATGTCATTTGATCTCGTACATAATTAAATTGATTGGACTAAAAATTATTCCTCCTATTTTTTTCCCTTGCATTTTTTTAGTTAGCTTTGTTATGTAGCAGGTTAACCAAATTTACCGAAGTGGAGTGACCTACAAAGACTGTCTCTATTTGTAAATGCTTGATACTTCTTTTGTTATATTAATCATACAATAAGAATCAGTCTAATGAATGAACTCTATTTTAATGTGCATTGACCTATCTATATCTACTCGGATACGTTCAAATGCCTTATCTCTCATAGTATAAATATGGTATTATATTAGTAACAATTATTAACTCCACACTCTTCCACATTTAGGCAGTCGCTTATAAGGATAAATTATATTACAGGACACTTTAGAAAGTCTAGGAGTTATTGCTTGATGTACCGGAAGCTATTATGAGTTGTTGCTGAGATGATGAGTGAAATTTGCCCTCTGACTTAGTTGTTCTGAGTAACAGCCACTTGTCTTAGTTTTCTGAACTAGAGAAATTCGAAATGAAGCTCCATGTATTTTGAGTTTACTGAAACTGGTATTATTACACTTTTCTGCCAGAACAACCCTGTTAAAATGCAAGTTACTAATGAAAATTCAACTTGAAATTTTCACGGTCTTGAATCAATCGAAAATATCTCTGCCTTTACTTATTATTTACACAAAGGTGAGTGGTGTATGAGTACAGTGAGTGTTTGAATCATGCCCTCCTTAACGAAAGTCTGGGATCATGTTCTCGCGTACGTACTTCAGGTGAGTGTCACCAATCTATGATAGAAATGACCCAGTACTGCAAATTCGCTCGTTACCCTTAGTAATTTGACTCTCGAAAATTCATATTTTAACCACAGTTGAAACATCGTGAAGTATTCGTGCATTGAATAAGTTATTTAATGAATTTATTTGAAAAATATCTTATCCAATTATTCTTGGGTGGCTTGTAATATCTGACTTCTTGAAATGAGCTCATTCCTAAGTTAGGATTACTATAATGTTTTTTTTGCTGCATTTAGAATAGAGATGAAAGTTGTGGTGGCCGTTCATGAAATGTCTGCTGTTCATCTTCACGCATCATGTTTTCAAGTGGAATAATCATTAAAATCAATTGTTCAACTTGGGTATTTTACAGTTGAGTGTAAAATACTAGCTTCAAACTGAACACGGATTGCTTTCATGAATTGGGGGTGTGGGTCAACTATCTGATTTTTTAAATTTGAATGTAAAATTCTGATGAATTCATGAATCACTTCATTCATCAAAATTACCAAGTGTTTGAAATCGAAATAGTTCTTTGTGGTTATATTTTTTTGCTAAGTTTTGTCGATTCTATTTTTTGATTCTATCCCTGTTTTTTCGATGACATGTTTCAATTCAAATATGTGCACATTGCATGAGCTACCCAGATGCCTAATCTAGCGGTGCTCCATAAAATTGTTCCATTGGGATTTTTTTTTACAACCTTTCACCTGCTAAAAGTTCATCTGAATTGATTTTACAGTGTATTGCAATGATAGCGCGCCAATAGTCGATCAACGAAATGACATAGCTACTTTGAAATGTTCTGAACATGATAGAGATATGGGGGGGTTATATTAAATGACGTCATTAGTCTGTATACATACATCTTTTGATAATCAGAGCTGAGTTATTAACTACACAACTGTATAGTGCATGAATGCCTATTTCGTATGATGCAAGATCTTTAGGCATTTTGAGAGATAGCTTATTATTAAGAGGCACCTCTCTTTACTCAACGTGATAATTCACGTCTTAAGTTTGATGATCAGAGACAAATCAAGCTTACAAAACATTCTTTGAATACAAGTACTGTATCATTCGAGTGAACATTATTTTTTTAATGTTCTCACTTGAAATACAAATTTCAATTCATTGAAATCGTCTATTTTCGCTTCTGTTTTGTAAGCATACATTGACTGTAAATTTCAAGCCCTATTGAATTAAACCAGCACAACTGTGAGCAATGGCAAAATGACCACCTAAGCTGTTCAAGTGGCAAGGTCGTGGAACCTGCCTAACCAACACGGGGAAATCGAATTTGTTCCCGTACCGATTACGATATAGCACAGATTGGTCCCTAGTTTGTGCTGGGACCTTAAACCCCACGTTTGCTTTGATTTTATATTGGTGGTTGTGTAACGTTAACAGTAGAGTCACTAAAGCCAGCTATTAGGCCAGCGAGAGTGAGCCCTTGGTTCGGGCGCAACCCAGAGGGCCGATGGGGAGTAAAAAGAAACTTCATTTAGGAGGGACCAGCATCCCCTCCAGAGCACCGAAGATCAAGATTCCAACGGTCAAGAACATCAACCTCGCCAAAATGACCAGCACCACCTTGGCGGAAGACGACCGGAGTGACGGCCGCATCGACGGGTTGACCAAGAACGTCCAGGAAATATTGAATCTGCTAATCCAAGCAACCGGTCTTTCTGAACAGAAAGCAGAAGTTTTCGCCCCAGAACCTAGCACAATTGACGACCGTCTAACGAGACTCGAGGGTCATGTCAAGACCATTTTTCTTCATATCCACGAACTAGTAAAAAAACAACCAACTAAAGAACCCGCAACTTACACAAGTACCTCCACCTCTACGTCTGACGACAACTTTGACAACTCTTCACCCACAAAATAAAAATGATTTCCAAGGGCTGCAAGGAGGAAGCAATACAATGAACGCAACATGTTCAACAATAGGCCTACCTTTCCAGAACATCTGAAGATCACGTTCGACGCCAACGACAGACCGGATATTTGTCCATACACTCTGCGAAAAGAGCTGGGCTCTTTCACTCCCAGTCCTGAGCGTCGCCACTAGCGGCGACGAATGCTTTGCCATCAGAGTAGACTTAAAACTTCGAAGTGACACGATTCTCTCCAAAAACAGAGTTTGTGGGAAGCCATGCAAAATAGTGCCACACCCGACTTTCTCTACAAGTTCAGGTTTGATCTACGTTGAGGATATCTCGAAGGAGGAAATCGAGAAGTACATCACTGGACTCGTTCAATACGAGGACTGCGTGGTCGAAACAAAGGTCGCACCGAAGATCACACCAAGGAGAGAGACTACCACAGCCCTAATACTAAAATTAAACTGCCCTACTCCGCCAAAATATCTAGACATTCCCTTCTGCGTCACCAAAGCCAAGGTTACACTATTTGAAAGACGTCCGATGCGATGTTACAAATGCCAGAAATACGGACACACCAGAGGGAACTGTAATGGTAAGCAAAGATGCTCATACTGCTCCCAGGACGACCGCGACAAACGGAAGATCCCCAGTCATGCCAGTCCGAAGAACAGCACTGTTTTTATTGACAAGTAGACTGACACCCCACCGGACACAGAGACTGCCCAGAGAAGGAGAAGGAGAGAGCAATCATCCAATACCAGATAGATCATGGGGTCGGGCGACAAGAGGCTGTAGTCTCAATACGCTTTTCCCAAAATGACACTCCTACCCGAGAGAGAAGATCGGCGCCATTTCCCACCCACTACCTCATAACGTGCAACGAAAGTGGTGCAAACAAAGTTGCCTTTTCAGCTAATCCATGAAGTCATTCACTGAACAAATAGGAGGAAAACCGAAAGAAATAGAACGACAGGGAAGAAATAGAATGACAGGGAAGAATAGAACGACAGAACGTGAGAAAAATAATGCTATACAAAAGACTACCCACTTAAACTCAGTTACAGTTGAAGTACATCCGTCCTTCAACGATACCAAACGGATTGTATACACCTCCCGTTACACACCTACAACCGACCTCGGGGCTTTTGCTGAAGGTCTGGCTGAGGATTACAGAGTTACCGAAGTCCATCAAGCAACATGGATAAAATCACGTGACGCAAGTTCTACCGCATTCCAAATTACCTTCCCAGGATACGACGCACCGGAATTCATAGTAATCCTGGGTGAACAAGGAAGAACCAAAACGTTTCCAGTTGTAACATGGCCCCCAATGTGCAAAAAAAAGCCTTGAATACGGCCACGTCATCACATACCGTCAGCCACATCCACTCCAACGTTGTAAGAAGTGCGCCGGCGAGCACGACAAAAAAGACAGTACAGCCCGCCACTCTAAATGCTACCACTGCTCATGCTTCCATGAGGAAGGTGACCACGACTGTCAAGTATACATGGACCAAAAAGAAATAACAATCACACAAAATGAACTCGGAGTTACACGGAAACAAACCATCCAAATCTGGAAAGATGATAACCCAATTCAACCAAACTTCCCCAACGATATCCACACATCTTCAGAATAACATCGTAACAAGACTCCAACACTCCTACCTGGCTGCAGTGCTTCCTCACTCAGCCCAGCGACCGCCCCTGCACTAAAGATGCACAGTCCTAGAAATAATTCCTGCGGTGCCCAGGAGGACGCCGAGATGGATGCATCCCTCACAGTTCAGCACGCAGCAAGGCTCACTTCTATAAAAACGAAAAGGCTCAAGAGACGAAGAAGCCTCCAATGCCCAGGCGCCACTGAGCAAAAAGATCAACAACAACTCGCAAATAACGGCTCGTCAGGACAAGAATACACAACTACCTCCACCTGTCTCAAATACGGCTCCATTCGTGGAAAACCACCGCGAGGGACACGACCTCACGTTAACAAACCCGACTTACAAACACGTCACCAGCGAGAACGATCACGGCCTCGACGACGGGTCTCGAAAAACTCATACGCGAGACCTCTGAACAACTAGTCGTCTCACCTCACCTGGCCCAAAAAGCTCGCAATCTACACAACCACCCACGCAGATTAAAAAGGCTACCATAGAAGAAGAGCGCACCCGCTCACCAAGCAAACATTAAGAGCTTGAACCCTCTTCCTCCCACAAGAGAGCTTTGCGCAGAGGCAGTATCGTAACCAATGGCGGACAATTAACTGAGTTTGAAATTAACATCGCATACTGTTCTTTGCGTCTAGATGCTTATTTTTTTGCTGTATCAAAATAAGAACCGGTCACCGCTCTAAGCCGAATATCGCTCCGAGACCGAATATCGTCTCGTAAAGGTCAATAAGGCACCTCAGAGGGATACCCCCTGAGGGTATCCCAGGCTCACCATCCTTCCCGCGGTGTCCTCATTAACGTCCTAATTTTATTTGTCTATTTGTGTAGATATATTTTTTGATTTAAACGATCCCTCCATCGTCCCTCCCTTTCAGTTTGTAGCTACCCCCCCCACCTTAGGTGCACAAAGAGGTGAGCCCCCACTAACACCGGGGCTTGAAAATTTAGAATCGAAACCAATTTGTGTTAAAAAAAGCAACAAAAAATTGTTTAAAAAATTTAATAAAATAAAATCTTCACATAAAAAAAAATAGATTTAAGATTAATTTTATGATTAAATTTAAGAATTAAGTTAGTGTATATATTCGTATACACAATAGAACTAAATGTAAAGAAGCCCCCACCTTCATTACCCAGAATCTCTGGTAGAAGCCGGGGATCAAACAATGGGCAAGACCATGCCCTATCAGAGAGGGGTAGACGACTTCTTCAGAGCGTCTCACTCAAACCAGTATGCAAGAAAGGACGACGAACCCCTCAGAAGTTCCTCATCGACAGGAGACCTGACTCAGGTCGTAGTCGACGACACAAACGAACGTGTCTCGAAGCTGGACACGAATATAATCGGAATGCAGAATACCCTAGGCAAGACAGGCAAAATGATGGTCCTTCCCGAGCTGGAGACTGATGACTGCTCGGCGCCCTCCAGCGAAGTCAGTGAACGCCTCACTAAACTCGAGAACCTTTGTGCAACTATGAATACCCGACTGGATGAGCTGATGAAGAGGATAGAGGCCAGGGTACCCGTAACCTGTTCGTGTGCTTCCGCCTCTGACCTCTCTGATAACATCACTCTCCTCTCAGCCAAAACTCGTAACGCCCGAATTCCGAAAAAAATAAAGAGGAGACAATACACACGATTTGATGACCACAACCTATTCAACGACGTCCCTAAATTCACCGAACACTTGACATTGACATCCGATGTCAATGACAGACCGGATATTTGCCCATATAAACTACGAGAAGAACTGGGCTCCACGACTGGCCGTCCAATTCTCAACATCACCGCCAGCGGTGACGATAGTTTCACCATTAAAGTAGACACAAAACTTCAAAGTGACACTATACTCTCCAAAAACAGAATATGCGAAAAGCCTTGCAAAATCATACCACACCCAACTTTTTCCATGATTTCAGGCCTGATTTACATCGAGGGTCTCCCGAGTGATGAAGCCAACGAATTCATCACCGGACTCGTCCAATACGAGGAATGGATAGTTGAAGCGGAAATCACATCAAAAATCAAACCAAGAAGAAACATCACCACGGCCCCTCTGCTTAAATTCAATTGCCCCACCCCACCTAACTACATAGACATATCTTTCTTGGACGCCAAAACCGAGGTTACACCCTTCGAAAGACGTCCGATGCGATTGTATAAATGCCAGAAATACGGACACACGAGCCGAGATAGTCACGGTAAAAAAGATGCTCACACAGCTCCCAAGACGACCACGATAAACGGGACGATCCCTTGTCGTGCCCATCCGAAGAATCTCGCTGCTTTTAGTGCAAAGTAAACGGCCACCCTACGGGACACGAAGACGGTCCCCAGGACAAGACTGAGAGGAAGATCCTGCAATACCAAACTGAGCTCAAAGTTGGGCGACGAGAGGCTGCGGCCGCCACCCTCCCAACTAGTAGAAAAGATCAGCATCATTCCCTACCCACTTCCTCATAACGCTTGAATAGCGGTGCAAACAAAGTTGCTCTCTCAATGAACCCATTCACCATGATGAACTCGCTCTCCAAACAACTGGGAGGCAGAACGATAAAAATAAACGTCGTAAATATCGAACAAAGTAACGCTATACAAACAGATACAGACACTAGGCCGCATCCCCCAGAAAGGGGGGTGGCCGACGGCAAGGCGCACCTCACACCCTCACACTCACACAACTTAGCCCTTTTGTGCTAAAGGGTCCGGCCGGTAGCCTCTCAACTTACACTCTGGGTCCCAAATGTACCGAGGAACCGTCGTCAGCAGCAGGGCCCGACAGTTTTTACTGGTTTACCCCCGCTGCGACCATCCCACTCACGCCTGTTCATTGCACGCTTTCTCGCCACCTCCACATTCATGGCTCTTCTTCCCAACGCCTGCTTCAGACCATCCATCCCCCCAAACTTCGGTCTACCTCTAGGCCTGCGACCACTCGCCTCCGCATTCATCACCCTTTTCACCAATCTCCCTTCATCCATCCTCTCCATGTGCCCGAACCATCTCAGTACACGCGAATCCACTCTGTTCTCCAACTTCTTCACCATCCCTGTTCTGATTCGAACCACGTCGTTGGTGATCCGGTCCCTCAGCGTTACTCCAGCCATGCTCCTCAAACACTTCATTTCGTAAAAACATTCGACCTTCTTGTCTCCTCTGCTCTCACCCCCCAAGCCTCAGCTCCGTAGAGTGCAGTTGGGACAACAGCCCTCTCTTTGCTTCCATCCCCAACGTCCTACAGCTCATTACACCCAACACTTAACATCCCTCCTTCACTCGTGCCTTCACTTCAGTTTCCACTAGTTCAGTTTTCTCCACATGGGAGCCCAGATACTTAAAACACTGAACTTCCTCCAAGAGCTCTCCATTTAGGGTGGACTATGGAACGAATGATAAACTCATGCCTAGTCGACTACCTTCAAGGAAGCACGCAAGCCTTAACAACATCCAATGTTGTGGCCGTAAGCGCCACTTTACAACGGACCACCTCGTACGACTAGAATCAGACATTAGTTAGGTCTTCGTCCGAAGAAAATTTGTGTTTTCCATAATTTTCGACGTTGAATAAGCATAAGACACTACGTGGAAATACGGGATCATGAAGGATCTCAACCGTAAAGGTTTGAGAGGTCGCCTACCTCGTTTCATCCACCAATTTCTACATGACCGCACCTTCAGGGTCAAGGTTGGCAACACACAGTCTCCATCATACCCGCAAGAAATGGGCGTCCCCCAGAGAAGCGTCCTCAGTGTCAATCTTTTTATCCTCAAAATCGATCAGCTAGTTGACATTCTTCCCCGAGACGGAAGACTGCTCTCATAACTATACGTGGACGACCTACAAATAAGCTACAGACACCCCAGCCTCATAACAATTCAACATGAATTCCAGAAGGGCCTAAACCTAGTCGGGAACTGGGCTTCCCTAAACGGATTCCGATTCTCGCCCTCTAAAATTAAAAGCATGCACCTAACCCTTGTGCCCGGTTTACACCTGAAACCAGCCCTAACGCTGCACAACACATCTTTAGCATACGAAGAAACGATCAAATTCCTGGATCTAATGTAGGACCCTAAACTCACGTGGCGACCCCACATCACAGCCCTGGCGACTCGCTGCAAAAGGTCGACCGGACTTATCCAATCGGTAACATCCCTGAAGTTCAGTGCCAACATGGACACCGGAATGTCGCTGTTCAGAGCAATAATACGATCGCGCATAAACTACGGAGCCGTTGTCTACGGTTCAGCAGCCAAAACTACTCTCGACCATCGCAAACAATGCTTTACGTATCACAATCGGCGCGTTTTGCTTCTCCCCAATTGAATCTCTTAACGTGCTCGTTAACGAACTTCCACTTCCGCTCCGGCGAGACAAACTTTTGCTACAATACTATTTTAAGACTAGAAGTTTAATCTACAACCCGGCAATCAGCCACATCATCAACCTTCCGAGAAGCGCCTTTTCGCGGCTAAAAAGAACATATGAACAAATATTACAGCCCGCGGATTACTGGCACAGAGGGCGAGGGTCGCGTCGAGGCTGGTCGAGATCAGTCGAAACATGTTCAGGCGAGTCGAGTTGGTCGCGACGAGCCGAGACTGGCCGAAATGATTTGAAACAAGCTGAAATGAGCTGATACGAGGGGACCTGGGGAGCTCGAGGGACTTTAGTTACCTTGCGGGATTTCTTGGACTCTTTTGAGATCCGAGACGAATCTGCCACCCCACTCCCACCCTTCGCGCCCTACGGGGAGATTATTATGACTCACGTTCGGGGTGGATGGATGCTTATTCATTTTATAGATCATTAACACTTTATTTTAGTATTTTATCATTTCTTCTTGCTTGGGCTCTATTATTTTTCTCTGCCCTTTTTTCATGGTGATAAATTTTGAATTTTATCATTATTATTATATGTATCGAGGTTGGTTGAGAGGAGGTGACCCAGGGAGAGGAGGTACTCGTGGGATCCGCGGGACTCGAGGACCCGGGGTTTCGGGAACCCGGGGGACTTGGGAGACCAGGTGGATTTGGGGTGGTTCACTTGGATCTTTCTGGG
>SDVV010015667.1:0-14466 GCA_016164225.1 Gammarus roeselii | reverse complement strand
ACCACTCTGACACATGCTCGGCTGCCAGCATAGAAACTCTGCACTGCTTTCAACAGAAGTCCGCCCACTCCATACAAACGCAACACCCTCCACAGCGCTTCCCTGTCAATCCTGTCGTATGCCTTCTCCAGATCCATGAAGGCCCAGAACACATCCTTTCCTTTGGCAAGGTACTTCTCACAGACCTGTCTAACTGTAAAAACCTGATCGGTACACCCTCTACCACTCCTAATGCCACACTGTTCCTCTCCAATTGCGCAGTCCGTACAGTCTCTAATCCTGTTGATCAACACTCTCCCGTACAACTTACCAGCCACACATAACAGACTGATACCTCTCGAGTTGCAGCATTCATTTTTATCTTCTTTGCCCTTACATAGCAACACAATGCAGGCCTTGCGCCACTCAATCGGTACCACGCCTGTCACAAAACACAAATTCAGTAACCTCACCAATCATTCGACAATCGTTACTCCACCCTTCTTCAGGCACTCTGTCGCAACGCCATCCAAACCAGGGGCTTTCCCTGCTTTCATCACGTCCACCGCCTCCTGCACCTCTTCCCTGGTAATGTCCGCCACAAGTCTTTCTCCCAAAACTGTCATCCGAGACCCACCACTCACAGCAACAATGTCAGCCTCTCTGTCATCCTCGACATTCATCAACTCATCAAAATATGCTGCCCTCCTCTTCTGTACATCACCACTTCCTCCTTTCCGGTCTATCCCTTTCTCACCCTCTTTACTTCTTTCCAGAACATCTTTTTGTTCTCAAAATTCTGGCACAACCGTCTGACACCCACCGGGCATCAGCGTCCCTTTTGGCTCTCCTCACAACCCGCTTCACCTAGTTTCTCCTCTCTTTGTAGCTTTCATAAGCCACCACCGACTTCACCTGCAACCACTCCTCAAACGCTTCTCTTTTCGTGCACCCGCCAGTTTGACTTCCTCGTCCCACCACTCGCAACCTTTCCTTCTGCACCAGCCCAAACGGCACGCACCATACACCTTCTTCGCGCATCTCAGCAACGCCTCCCATTCTTCCTCCACATCTGTCAAGTCCTGTCCTTTCACGTTGCTATATTCTTTCCTCAACGCCTGCTGCAACTCCTCGACTCTACTTCCCACATTCAGTCCACTTCCTTTCACTACCTCTCTTCTTCCTCCCACTCGTTTGTTCCCCTTCCACTTCTGTTCCACTCTTTATCTACCTTCTACCAGCAGATGGTCAGACACTCCTCCACCCTCCCTTGTCAACACCCGCACATCCAACAGCCTCCCCACCACTCTCCTCGATATAAGCACAAATTCCATCAGTGCTCTCTCCAACACTGCACCATGGGCCGACCACTAACTCCTGCTCCATACACAGACATATCAGGTTTTCTCCACTGTCATTTCTACCGGGAACACCATACCTTCCTATCACATTCCCCACCATTACATCTCCAACTCTCGCATTAAGGTCACCCAGTGCAACTACATTGAAATTACCTCCAAAACCCTCAATATACTCACTCAGGTCAGTCCAGGATTGCTCCCTCTCCTCTTCACTCCTCTCGCTGCCAGGTCCGCAAGCACTCACAGATACCCATCTTTCTACGCCTAACTTAACATTCACTCACATCAATCTTGAGGACACCTTCTTCCACTCGGTAACGCTACTAGCTAACCGATCACTCGATATCAAAACCACACCTTCTCGTGCCCAACCTTCCTCCACACCAGACTTCCTTCCACTTACCACACCAAACTCACATTCTCTCTTACCTTTCAATTTCGTCTCACTCAGCGCCAACACATCAAAATTCCTCCTCACAAACATCTCACCAATCTCCCTCCTCTTTACATCATTCGTACTACAGCCACGCACATTCAGCGACCCTAACTATAGGGCTCGTCTTGCCGTCTTTGAGGAAGGGTTTTACAGAGGACTGGATTCCTAGAACCTTCGCTCCGCCCCTTTTTAGTCGCCTTTTACGACACGCAGGGGTTACGGTAGCACGATTCTACTCCCGGCTACGGGGCGCCCTTTTAGTCGCCTTCTACGACACGCGGTGGATACGGTAGGTGAGGCGGCTACTTAGGCTACTTACCTACCGATAAACTCCTCCATCCCGGAGGACCACCGATTTCTTTGCTCACTTTGAGTAAGACACATTTGTAACCTCTCGCTATATCCCTATAAACAGTAGTGACCTAAGCATGCCGTGAGTCGAAACAATCCCGGAGACTGACGATGATTTGTCAATGACTTGATGCAGCGCTAGCTGCTGGTTTGACGTTCGGTGCCAGAAGGACATTGACTCCAGTGCTCTTGAAAGCCTTGACACTCTAATCTTGAGTTGCAGCATTAATTTTCATCTCCTTAGCAGGCACTGCGCCACGCAATCGGTACCACGCCCGCCTCAAAATATATGTTCAGTAGCCTCACCAACCATTCAATAATCGTTATTCCACCCTGTTTCAGGCATTCAGTCATAACGCCATCCAAACCAGGGGCTTTTCCTGCTTTCATTACCTCTACCGCCTCCTACACCTTTCCCCTAGTAATGTCCGCAACAAACCTCTCTCCAAAAACCGGCATCCACGTACCACCACCCACAGCCTCTTCGTCATCCTCAACATTCAACAATTCATCAAAATACTCGTGTCACCTTTTCCGTACTGGCCGTTTTCATCTTACACCGCCTCCTCCTTTTTGGTCACTCCCTTTTTCACCCTCTTTCCAGAACATCTTTTTGTTCTCATCTAAATTTCGGCACAACCGTCTGCCCCACCTGGCATCAGCGTCCCTTTTGGTTCTCCTCACCACTCGTTTCGGCCCAACCGAGGGGGTGAACACCTTTATTTCCCTTCAGACTCTTCTTCTTCACCCTTTACTATCTCTCCTTTTCTCCCCCATCTTGATTTGTTTGACTTTTTTTTACCTCATTTGCATCTTATGTTTAGTTCTCATTTCCTTATACTTGTCTCAGACTTCTTCTTAACAACTCTCCTAATAGTCGCTGCACACACACACATACACACGCACGCCACACAGACACACTCAAACATTCACATACCGTTTCTAACTATTCTCCTTTCGGGTGGCAAATAACAGCCAAGTTGCGCTTTTCTTTCATGCAACCTTTTTCTACGACTATTCCTTCTTCTTTCCATTCTTGCTGTTCTCATGCGTGAAATTCCCTACACCTAGTGTAGATCTCATGCATGGGATCCCCGTTTTCTGCATCTTCCCCCTCAGCAGGTGTTGGAGTGCGTAGCCCGCACCTCAAGGACTACTGCGGATCCTTAGGGTTGTGAAGCAGGGTAGGTAGTGTGTTATTCCTCCTTTCTGCCATCCGGGGAGTGTTGGGACCATATGGCCTCGGTACCTTAGCAGTTCCTGTACCTCCTGTGGCACCCGTACATACCATAGACGTTCGCCGCGTAGAGGACTCGGACTTAGCGCAGTAGTAAACCACAACTCGAACATTGAAAAAACAGAAAAACAAAGACTGACTTGATGCAGCCCTGTTTGCTGGTTTGACATTCGGCGCCAGAAGGACGATAACTCAAGCGCGCTAGAAAGCCTCGTCACTCAAATCTAATCACCACTCGCTTTACCTCCTTCCTCTTCTTATAGTTGTCATAGGCCACCACCGACTTCGCCTGCAACCACTCCTCAAAAGCTCTTATCTTATGCGCCACCGCCAGTTTGACTTTCTCGTTCCACTACTCGCAGCCCTTCCGTCTGCACTCGCCCACACGTTGTACACCACACACACACTTCTCGAATATCTCAACAAGGCATCTCTGAATGTCTCCCATTCTTCCTCCATATCTTGCAGGTCCTGCCCTCTCACATTGTTAAATTCCTCCCTCAACGCCCGCTGGAACTCCTCCGCTCTGCTTTTCTCATTTAGCTCACTCACTTTCACTACCTCTCGTCCTCCTCTCACTCTTTTGTTCCCCTTCCAATGCTTCTTTCTTAATCTTCCTTCCACCAGCAGATGGTCAGACACTCCTCCACCCTCTCCTCTCAACACCCGCACATACAACAGCCTCCCCACCACTCTCCTCGAAATCAGCACAAAATCTACCAGCGCTCTCACCATCACTGCACCATTCGCCATCCATACCCATGTGTGCTTGTGGATGTCTCGCTACTTGAACAGGCTGTTTCCGACTACCAGCTCCTGCTCCATGCATAAACCTATGAGGTTTTCTCCGCTATCATTCCTCGCAGGAAGGTCCTACCTTCCTATCACATCCACTACTGCATCTCCCGCTCTCGCATTGAGGTCGCCCTGTACAACCACATTGAATTGAATTCCAAAACTCACCATACACTCGCTCAGGTCAGTCCAAAATTGTTCCCTCTGCTCCTCACTCCTTTCGCTACCAGGTCCATATGCACTTACTAATACCTATTTTTCTACTCCAAACTTTAATTTCACCCACATCAATCTTGAGGACGCCTCTTCCCACTCAGTAACGCTACTAGCCAGTCCCTGTATCGATAACATCACCACACCTTCTTGTGCCCAACCTTCATCCACGCCTGACTTTCTCCCACTCACCACTCCAAACTCACACTCGCCCTTTCCCTTCAACTTAGTCTCACTCAGCGCCAACACATCTAACTTCCTCCTCACAAACATATCACCAATTTATCTCCTCTTCGCTACAATTGTACTACAACCACACACATTCAGGGACCCTAACAATAGTGTTTCGGAGAGGCGGGAGCCTCTCCTCCCCCCACTTCCCCCCGCTCGTCTTGCCGTCTTTTAGGGAAATTGTTACAAAGTAGGGGATTCTTAGACCCTCGCCCCGCCCCTTGTTAGTCGCCTCTTACGACACACAGGGGTTGCTTTAGCACTATTCGAAACCCCGGCTATAAGGCTCTCCTTTTAGTCGCCTCCTACGACACAGGGGTTACAGTAGTAGTATTCCAATCCCCAGCTACGGGGACCAGAACACTGGACATCATATTCCAGTACACGTCGTAGACTCTTCCCACAGGTCGTACCACTTGCTCACCATGTGCTGCCCGCTGTTGGACTCTTGGTCTAGAACGGAAGCTCCCTCCGGGCCTCTCAGTCTTTTGGCGATAAAATCTGCGTACATGAGGCCCAAATCAATCAATCAAAATCTGCGTACGTCATCATGTTGACAGGCTCCCTAGCAGGGAAACCAACGAGGGGCGAGGGATCAGGTTCTTGAGCGAGGAGGCAAGGTTTTTTTTTGGGGGGGGGGCATTTTTGATGGTGGTGATCTGGCTGTTGTTCTGCCTTGAGTTCTCCAAAGAGTTGATGTAATTGTTCTGTTTTCGTTTTCTCGTCGGTTTTTCTAATTCTGCCGATCTTAGACGCTGACGGCATTGGTGGTTGAAGGCCATTGTCCATAACTATTCTCAGGGGTGCTGGCCTCAACGGGTAGAGGCATGGGCGGCCTCTTCTTGGGTTTGCAAGGCTTCAAGGCGACGCGGTTCGACATGGACCTGTCAGAGTGGTGAGAGTGACTAGACCTAGACTCGTAGTCGAGATCCGTGGAGGTGCTGCAGGCGCTCGTCAGACACTCAGCACAAGGAGGAGAGGGAGGATCGTGCTTCGGGGGCTCGGGGATGTCACCGCTGAAGTCGATCAGAGACCTGTGGTACCAGTCGTTGGCGAACATCTCTTCATAGTCGTTGGACATGAGGTCATCAGGCATCCCTGACATGAGTTCATGCAGAGACACAATAAAGACTTGCTACGCCGCAGAAAACTATTTTGTTTCTTCTGGTTAGTTCTGTCGTTGCGCAGAGCGAGTATCTTTTTGGCGCTCGATGACAGTCACATTTTTTTACTACTTACGAGTAAAAATTGCAGTTCTCGTTGTATGCCTGCCAGCAAATATTGACCTTTGTATTCGACTCAACCTGACTTACAATTTTCTTTTTCCATTTGCATCAGGTATGGTATATGTGTTAGTGCATGGGAAGTGTGAGATGCGTTTTATCGTCGACCAACTCCGTTCTTGGAGGATGCGGCTTACGTCTATATTAAGATACTAGTTCCAATTTTGCTATGAGGCCCAAATCAAATCAAAATTTGCTACTCGACAGGTTCGTGAAGGCTGACGCAGATTCACATCACGGCAGTACCGCGCCTTTCGCCGGTGATGCCCAAGAGACGCCAAGCAGCCCCGCGCTGGCGGAAGGACACCTTTTTCGAGTGCCGGTGCCCCTGGATAACGCGCGTCGTAGCAAGGCGCAACAGATCAACTGTGCCTCCTTCACAAACCCCTGCATGATGATGTAATCACGCCCATGACCATTTAAAAGCCCCGCTTGTGACCCAGCACCATCTGGTCCGCCGTACAACCTGGTGGAAAGCATCTTCAATGTATCACTTTGTACCTTTCTATTTATTTATTAACAATCAATCAACCAGAGTTTTGTAGCCATTTATTTATTTATTTGTAAAACTGGTCAATTTCTTGAATTAATGAAGCTGAAATGAAAATATTGTTTCACTGTATGTGCTTATGTATAATGCACATGGAAAATTCGACAAAAAATGTTATGACACCATCAAGATTCAAATATAAGCTGTCGACGGGCAAGTGTAACGGAAGCTGTGTACAATCGGCTGCCATCCAATGGCTCAACTGTTGCGTGAAGGAACATTTGAAGATGTAAGATACGTGCATGGGAAGTTGGCAAAAATGATCGACTATTTTGTTGAGTTTTTCAATTTCGAACTCTGTGCGCTTACGTTGACACGCAGATGTCTACAAATATTTATGTTTGTTGTCCGATACAGTACTTGAATGTTTAGTTACGATTTATCACATGTAATTACAGCTTTTTATTGGTGCTATCATTAATTAAGGTCGTTATTTATCTAGTCCTGAATGCATATTAAGACCCAATCTCTCTAGTCATGCGTTACTACGTGTGTGGTCTCTGCCGACTTTATTTGTCGATTGTGTATCTAGTTCTTAGGCCAATTGGAAATTGTGTAAGATCGTAGATTGTTGTTTCAATATGTTGTGTTTAGACTCGAGAGTACGATTCAACTAGAGCAATTTACTGTTCGATTTTGGCGTCTCTATTATACAGACACAGACACTATGCCGAAATCCCCTAACAAGGGGGTGGCCGCGCGACGGCAAGGCCGACCTCACTCTCTCGTACACATACACTCGCACACCTAAGCTCTTCTGTGCAAAAGGCTCCGGCCAGGGAACCCGCAACACACCCTTCGGTTTATGAGTGCGGTTCGAGGTCAGTGTCGGCAGCAGGGCCCGTCAGCGTGACTGGTTTACCCCTGCCACGTCATGATGACCCCCCCCCCCCGACCATCCCGTCTCCCAACGATATGCCTAGGGCGAGAAAGCATATCAGGGCAACGTCAAAACTCATCCGTTCACTATCATTCTCCCCTCACGCCTATCCAGTGCACGCTCTCTCACTACCTCCACGCTCACGTCTCTCCTTCCTAATCGCGCCCTACGGGGGGAGCCTATTATGACTCACGTTGAGGCTCTGGTGGAAATGAGGCCCAAATCAATCGACTCTCCTTCCTAACTCCTGCTTCACACCATCCATCCACCCAAACTTCGGTCTCCCTCTAGGCCTACGTCCACTCGCCTCTGACCTAAACATATTTTTCACCGATCTCCCTTCATCCATCCGAACCATGTACCCGAACCATCTCAGAACACGCGAATCAACTCTGTCCTCGAACTTCTTCGCCATCCCCGTTCTGAGGCGAACCACGTCGTTAATGAACCTGTCTCTCGGCTACACTGCAGCCATGCTTCTCAAACTTTTCATCTCAAAACATTCCACCTTCTTTTCTCTTCTGCTCTCACCCCCCAAGTCTCAGCTCCGTACAGCACAGTTGGCATAACGGCACCCTCATACTCTTTGCTTCCATCCCCAACGTCCGGCAGCTCATTACGCTCTTCAGTGCACCCAACGCTTTATACCCCTCATTCACTCGCCGACAACTTCACCTCAGTTTCCACTAATTCAGTTTTCTCCACATGGGAGCCCAGATACTTAAAACACTGAACTTCTTCCAACAACTCTCCATTTAGGAGGTGAGGCTCTGGTGGAAATGAGGCCCAAATCAAATCTATTTAAGAGGATACTAATTCTGCTTGCATTGACAGTCTTCGAGCATCTCATTACATTACTTTTACCGACGTTCACTCGAAGCTTCCTCCTCTCACACACACACTACCAAACTCAGACACTAGCCTACATAGCTTTTCCTCTGAATTCGCAACCAGGGCCGTATCATCCGCAAATAGCAACTGGCTCCGCTGCCAACTCCGCCCATTCGCTTCCAACAGCTCCAAGCCACGACCCAACACACTCGCGTTTACCTCCCTGACCACCCCATCCATATAGTTAGATATTGAACAGCCAGAGAGGCATCACGCAGCTTAGTCTTAGTCCCACTTTCACTGAGAACCAATCACTCGCCTCGCTTCCCACTCTGACACATGCTCGGCTGCCAACACAGGAACACAGCACCGCTTTCAACAAATGTCCGCACACTCGATACAAAAGCAACACCCTCCCTGTCAATTCTGTCTTATGACTTCTCCAGATCCATGAAAGCCCGGAACACGTCCTTTCCCTTCGCAAGGTACCTCTCACAGACCTGTCTCACTGCAAAAATCTGATCGGCACACCCTCTACCAATCCTAAAACCACACTGTTCCTCTCCAATTACGCTGTCCATATAGTCTCTAATCCTTTTGATACCGCCCTACGGGGGAGTCTGCATTAACTTCGCGTTGGGACTCCGGTGGAACAAGGAAGCATCAGCGTCCCTTTTGGCTCTCCTTACCACACTCTTCACCTCGCTTCTCTTCTCTTTATAGCCTTCATATGCCACCAACTTCACCTGCAACACTCCTCTTTTCCGTGCCACCGCCAGTTTAACCTCCTCGTTCCACCACTCACCGCGCCCTACGGGAGAGCCTATTATGACTCGCGTTGAGGCTCTGGTGGAAATGAGGCTCAAATCAAATCCACCACTCGCAACCTTTCTTTCTGCACCCGCTCACACGGCGCGCACCGCACACATTCTTCGCACATCTCAGCAACGCATCTCTTAACGTCTCCCATTTTTCATCCAGCTCTCACAGGTCCTGTCCTCTCACGTTGGCATATTCGTCTTTCAACGCCTGTTAGAACTCCGCAGCTCAGCTTCTCACATTCAGCTCACTCACTTTCACTACCTCTCTTCCTGCTCGGACTCAGACTATTACCTCTGGTGGAAATGAGGCCCAAATCAATCAGACTATTACTAAAGCCTATACCGTTCACGTCTGCACCCTTTTTTGCCACGTAGAGGCTCTGGCCGAAATGAGGCCCAAATCTAATCTAACAGGAACATCCTTCATCGTGGTTCATTATTAGTAAGCAGCTACTTGTTAATCCACGTTTCTTGGGTACGATTTAATTCAGCATACTCAAGTGCGAAACGCCGATGTCAAATCAAACTTCTTGTAGTTCAGAAGAAACTACTACTTTGATTTGAGCCTCATTTTCACCGCCAACGTGAGTTTGAAACTACTACTTGTTGTAGCTCCAACACCGTTATTGACTGCAATTTCTTGTTTCATGTCCTTGACGCTGATCTAGTATGTGTTGCCATTAGTGTAAGATTTTTTTTTGTAACCTAGAGCTTCCTCCCTTAGAGGACTACGTTGTATGAAAAATATATGCTTCCTGCCACCGGCTCTACGGGGGAGTCTTCATTAACTTCGCGTTGGGACTCCGGTGGAACATGAAAGCAAATAATAAAATAAATCCGGTGGAACATGGACGCAAATGATGAATAAATGCTTCCTGCTCCGTAGGTATGATCAACATGAACCGAAGCACCTATGTAGGTGTGTTCTTTTAGGAATTATTATTCCAGTATAGCGACGTGACATTTTCTTCTTGAAAACTAGTCCAATGTCTAGTCATTGTAGCGATCTGTATGTCTTGCCTCTGTTCTGTATGCGGATATCTGCTTATTTAATATAGCGAATATATGACGGTTGGTATGTAATAAACGAACGCCCTACTGATAATCTATGCACTAGCAGCGAGGAAAATTTAGGAGCTGCACAAACTTGGACCCTAATCATTGCTTGTGACATGATCTTAAGTTAGTCTTATTAATATAACTTTTTTCGTATGTTCTGCAATAAATTCAGAATGGTCGTAGTGCAAGCAGCATCCACTTCCAACGTTACCATAACGTGGATTGAGGACACAAAATATTCAACTGGGAGTGAAAATAGCAAGTATGTTGAGTGTTTTTTTTTTTGGAAGTAAACGTCCTGAAAATGGCTGGAACATGTCTGTCAATCGCGTCATTACATAAAGGGGGTAAAAAGTATTCACTTTTTAGTCTTTATTAACAACGCATGTGCATAAAAACTATTCTACAAGTGCGTGCTTTTGAAATAGAAAGGACTTCATCAACTAACGACTCATGGTGCCTATGAGAACAGTGTTTTGCCGTATGACTAACAAACCTGGACGTTATAAATGCAATTTAATTTCAATCTGATCGAATAACTCTGTCCTTACAGGCACTAGCTGCCTACGTTCGATGACCAGGTCTAAAAAGATCAATAAACTTCTCTTCCTGCCAAGGCTAACTACGTCAGCTCATCGCGTACATATGTCCAAAAGAGCTTTTGTTTGAAAAAATATTTCGGTGATAAAATAATATAATAGTTTCCTGCTAGACCATATGAACTAATACGGTCTCGCAGCAGTCAGTGTCAGAAATAAACAACACAAGAACATCACCGAAACCAGAACCGGCCGCGCTTTGCTAATATATATGCTCATAAAATTTGAGTTTGTCTTGTCCCCTAATGTTGAAAACTATTTTAGACGGAGCGTAATCACAGAATTCTTTGGTTTGAAGGAGACACAAACATAAGTAACTGCCACTGGCAGAAATAAAAAAAATCACCGAAGGAACTTGACGCTACGTACGTATCAGAAAATCAGCAATCGGTTCATGAGTCATCATTCAATGCTTCTATATAATAGCAATCAAGAAACAATTCTATAGTCAGCCTTGCTAAAGGAACCATATTCTCTGCATAGCTGCGCAATAACTACACCCGCAGCAATATAATAATACAGTTACGTGTCACGGGGATGACCGTTACGATAGGTTATTTGTGATAACTCACTACAAGGCAGGAATATTCACTCGCAAAGAGCTCTAAATGCGATAAAATCTTCAGATGCATCAAGCTTGAATGTGTAATCCGAGGGTAAAAATAGTACAGAACCTCTGCCAATAGCTGCAGGAGGGGCGGGGCTTGAGGGTGAGGGAGCGGAGGCTGTCGCAACTCCGCTTATAACCAGCAGTAAGCTGCATGACGGCACACGACGCAAACAGTAGCTGTTGCCACTTTCCACCTTTCACAAATAATTAGAGCGAATTAGTGCCAAATATGGAAAGATCGCTCTATAACATAATACGAATTGCAAGATTATGGAACAAGATCAAAATATAATCGGTCAACAATTCGTCTACACGAATCAAACTATGCCTTTCCAGCAATTATTACAAATTCCATGTTCATATTGCAGATGAATGGGATTTGATTTGAGCCTCATTTCCACCGGAGCCTCAACGTCAGTCATAATCGGTTCACGTTAAGACTCCGGTGGAAATGAGGCTCAAATCAAAAATGTAAAACGAATAAAGTTTATGCAATTTTTCTTTTCATAATAAGCTAATCGTCAAATAAATTTTCTTGCGTTGCTTTGGCAACGAAAACTGGTACAGATACGGACACTAAGCCGACAGCAGGGCGTACCTCGCACTCTTTTTTACACTCAACACGCACAAACTTAGCCCTTTGGCGCTAGAAGAGTTCGGCCAATAGACAATGCAACGCACTTGGGGTCACGACTTGAGTGAGATCAGAGATCAGTCAGCAGCAGGGCCCGGACAGCGGATCATAGTAACCGGGCCCTCCCATACCCACGACCGGCACGAATCTCCACAAGACTAAGGGCAGGCAAGCACATGAGGGAGCGTCTAAACTCACTCATTCGCCACTCACATCCATACATTGCAAGCTTCCTCGCTCTACCTAGACACTTAATGCCTACGACCATTCACCTCTGCTTCCGCTAACCTTCCCACCGATCTCCCATCATCCATCCGAACCAGCTCAGAACACGTGAATGTTCTCTTACTTCTTCACCATCCCCGTTCTAATTCAAACAACGTCGTTGTTGGTGGCTCAACCCCAACTCTCCTGCGATGCAGGAGCCACGGCCAGCGCACAGCCCGAGGCCCAGGAACCTACCGACGTGTGTGTGTGTGTGTTGGGGGTGTTACAGCAGTTGTCAGGCCCTATATTAGGCCTGCATCAACTACCTCGTACAGCTCATTAAGTTGTGGGGTCCTATCTCTCAGCGTCTCTATAGCCTTGCCCCTTAAAAATTTAATCTCGAAATTATCCAACCTTCTGCTCATGCCCCAAGACAGCTCCGTAGAGCTAAAGTTGGGGCAACTGCCCCCTCATTAAACATTAAACACAACTTCTCCGACGAATCTGCCACTAGTGCAGTATCATCCGCACACAGTAACCAACTCGACGGCCAAATCGTCCTATTTCATCCCAACAGCAATTGACTTAGACCCATAACATTCTAACCATTCCATCCATGTACTCGCACCAATTTTGACATGCTTTTATGCCAACATATACTTTACCTGCTTTTATCACATTCCCGTCCATTCCATACAAACGCAGCACCCCCATGGCGTTTCCCTGGCAACCCATTTCTAGATCTTTTCCAGATCCATGAAGGCCCATGACACATCCTTTGCCTTAGCACGACACATGCTCTACCACTGCTGTAGCAACACAGTTCCTCGCCAATTGCACCATCCATACAACTAATCCTCTTGATAAGCACGCCGTAAAACTTAGCGTGAATCCATAACTAACTGATACTTCTCAAATTGCCCTTATACAGCGGAACAATGCACGCACGCCAGCCACTGAACACAAATTTAGCAGCCTCAGCAGCTATTCGGCTATCGTTGCACTACCCCTCTTCAGGCACTCAGACACAAACAATGCCGTCCTGTTATTGTTACGATCGTTACCATTCCAATACCGAGCGCAAGTAATAATAAAGTAACTCAAATTCTGAAGTGCTATTAAGCATACATCTTACGTATCAACGCTCGACCTTGTGATGGGCGGATCATAATATAAGGCAACCAAAGCCGATTATCCACCAATATCAAGAAACAAAGTTTTTGCAAGACACAAGCTTACTTCCCAATCACATAAAATTGCAGGCTGAACAAACGTGGGGTTGGTTTCTATTGGCCACTCACCTTTATGGCCTCGACAGCGAAATCCGGCACTGGAGGGTTAAACAGCTGACAGTTCGCGTCGAGCGTAGAGGCCTGGAAAATTCGCGACTCGGCGTCGGTCATGTCGTACTCCAGCATGCCGAGCAGAGTGTCCACGTCTTGGTACTTGGGTGTGAGGCCGGCGCGGACCACGTTATCGGAACAGGCCATGCATTCTATGCAGTCTGGAACGGTGGGGATAGGGCTGTAAACAACATTCTTCTATGACATACTATTTTTAATCTCAAAACCTACATAATGCAAATTAGATACACGATCGCCTATTCGAGCTCGAGAATGATTCAATAGAACCAATGGATCACAATGCATAATAACAAACATGGTAACCCTGTGGTCCTTGCACTCCCCAGGTATTAGCAGGGAGCGCACAAGGTGCAAGCGTCCACAAGGTGTCAGGGCAATTGCATCACAGAACCTGATGAGGGAAGATGAGTCCCATCGCCGAGTTAATGCAGACTCCTCCGTAGGTTTGCCCGTAGGGCAATTGAAGAGTGGCAGCGTAGCTTCAGAGTAGGTTCAACGTAGGTTTACCGTAGATTAAGAATAGATTCAGAGTAGCTTTAACGTAGTTATCGAATAGTTTAATGTAGTTATCGAGTAGGTTAAACGTGGGTACAGAGTAGATTTAATGCAGTTGCTTAGTAGGTTTAACGTAGATTCACAGTAGGTTCAACGTAGAGTGTAGTAGTAGTTCCTCTCGCGCTCCACCGGGGCCCCCAACGCGAAGTCGTCGCACGAATCCACCCAGGGCCCCTGCGGGTGTCTAACGATGTATAATTATATAACCTACAAAATTGATCACCATGAAAAAAAAGGCACCAATAAGTATTGGAGCCCATAGATACAGATATAGACACATGGCCGCATCCCCCAGAAAGGGGGGGTGGCCGACGGCAAGGCGCACCTCACACCCTCACACCCTCATACACTCACACAACTTAGCCCTTTTGTGCTAAAGGGTCCGGCCGGTAGCCCCTCAACTTACACTCTGGGTCCCGAGTGCAGTCCGAGGATCCGTCGTCAGCAGCAGGGCCCGACAGTTTTCACTG
>SDVV010015666.1:0-14466 GCA_016164225.1 Gammarus roeselii | reverse complement strand
CTTCTCCCCGCCCTGCTTCAGGCCCTCATCGTGTCTTTGTGTGGCACGAGACACTTCTCCCGGCCCTGCTTCAGGCCCTTACCGTGTCTTTGTGTGGTGCGAGACACTTCTCCCCGCCCTGCTTCAGGCCCTCATCGTGTCTTTGGGTGGCACGAGACACTCCTCCCCACCCTGCTTCAGGCCCTCACCGTGCCTTTTTGTGGCACGAGACACTTCTCTCCGCCCTGCTTAAGGTCATCACCGTGTGTTTGAGTGGCACGAGACACTTCTTCCCGCCCTGCTTAAGGTCCTCACCGTGTGTTTGAGTGGCACGAGACACTTCTTCCCGCCCTGCTTAAGGTCCTCACCGTGTGTTTGAGTGGCACGAGACACTTCTTCCCACCCTGCTTAAGGTCCTCACCGTGTGTTTGAGTGGCGCGAGACACTTCTTCCCGCCCTGCTTAAGGTCCTCACCGTGTGTTTAAGTGGCACGAGACACAGCAACACACGTTGGAACAACATCCCACCACTTTCGACCCAATACACGTAACCGATTTGATGTATTGCCCGATGAAATGAACTCTCAGAATACAGAGGAAAATATTGTGATTGGTGATTACAATGTCACCTTCTTCAAATCAAATCAGCGAAAAGGGAGAATTCAACTGAAAATACTCGGCAAAGCTGATTTGAAAATTGACTAGGTCGAAGGCATAATCGCAAAGGAAAGGATACTTTCATCAAAGCGAATTATAATACAAGTCGGAGCTAAAGACGTGTAGCAGACGGAATCGACACCAAAAAGTATGAAGCCACGTTAAACCAAAGTAAATACAAGTTAAGCAAGATGATTTTACCTAACAACCGCCTAGCAACTTTCTGCAAAGGCCAGAAAATCTCTTTCTCGGATCATTGGGATATGATGATCGACCCAAAGTACTATAACTTTAATAGAATCACCAACAAGGCTCGCATTATCACGTATGGACTCGATACCATCGAAAAGATCCTTAAAAACATTGGCGCTGGACTTGTCAACGAAAATAAGTAAAAAAACGTAAACGATATCGTACCAACAGCTCTGCCAGCAGTGCCCGACGAAACGACACAGCGACCTCGCCCGTTTCAACACGAGATACACAACAAATACAAGTGCCCATCAAAACACCTCCACAGGTCCTAGCAAAAAAGTTCCTATCATCAATCCAGTCCGAGTTAGAGACAGTAGTCGCAGCTCCGCTAGTACAACCCGTGTAAACGAAAATGAAAGTTTTGGCTCCATTACAAGACCTCAGAGTAGAAGCAAAATAAGTCAAACAAATCAAGTTAATGTGACTAACGGTACTCTCAAATGTTACTACGTGAACGCTAGAAGTCTCAGAGAAAAATTTTAAGAATTAGGTATCCTTGCATTGAATGAAAGTATCGACATAATAGCAAGCACGGAATCGTGGATGAAATTGAGCACCAGGCATTATTTAGGCGAATTTACTCATCCCAGTTACTCACTATTTCACAAAGATAGACAAGGCCGAGAGGGCGGAGGAGTGCTGTTTCTTGTGAAAAACATTCTGCAAATATTAGAAGTCACCATTCTTAACAACAGGCACAACATAGTATCGATCAAAGTAGTCGGTAAACATATTAAATGTCAAATCACTCTCGTCTATCGCCCCCCTAAAAGCGAGGTTGCAGATGATATCGATCTTTACAACACCCTTGTCGATGTTGTCGCAACACAACACAGTATTGTGCTTGACGACTCCAATATCCCAGACATTGATTGTGAATCAGACGAATGCACTGCTACTGGCCAACGTCTGATTGATTTTGCAGACGATAAGTTCATGACCCAAATGGTGAAGACACCTACAAGAGGTAGTAACATTCTTGATCTCCTATTTAGTGCAAGCGACTCTCATGTCACGAACGTCGAAGTAGGTGAACCACTCGGAACTAGTGACCACAACTGTATCCGTTTTTTGATAAAGCTCGAGTTGAAAACATTAACAAACTGCGAAAAAGTTCCTAACTTCAGATTAGGTAATTTGATAACTTAAGAGAGTCAATGGCGTCAGTAAATATAACCCTCGGATAAGATGTCAATCAATCGCTTGACTATTTCTTCACTACACTTAAAAATATCGAACATGAGCATATCCCGCGCAAAAGCAGGCGAACAGCAGTTTATCAGCCCAAGTACTGGAAAGGAGAATTGCAGCGCCTTCATTCACGAAAGAAAGCAGAGCATTTATTAAAGCAGAGACATCGACATGACGTAGCAAAAAATGAATACAAAATTAGCAGGCATGATCTAAAGAGGGTTTGATACGTGAGAAGAAAGATTATGAAAATAAAATTCCTGCCAATGCCAAAGCTAATCCGAAACAATTTTTTGGTTATATATCGAGCAAAAGAAAATCAAAATCTGTAATAGGTCCTCTCGAGAACGATGTTGGTAAGTTGGAAACGGACGACACCAAAATGAGTGTTCTTCTTAATGAACGTAAGATAATCAGGATATTCCTAATCCTGAGGATATCATAGCGACAAAACGAATTGAAGCCCTCACCACAGTGAACTTTCCCCCCGCCGAAGTTATTAAATATATAGATAAATTGAAAGTCACCAAATCTCCAGATCCAGACCAAATCCTCCCAGAATTCTAGAAGAGACTAGAATCGAAATCGATGAACATTTATCAAACATTTTCACCCAATCTCTCACAAATGGCATCTGCCCCTCTAAATGGAAAGAGGCCAATGTAACCCCAATTTTACAATAAGGGAACAAAAAGTTTCCCGGCAACTACCGTCCAATAAGTCTCACCTCAGTCATTGGCAAGTTGATGGAAAGTGTGATAGCGGGTAAAATTACAGAAATCTTAGAATCAAACAAATTGATTGGAGACTCCCAGCATGGCTTTAGACACAACCGTTTCTGTCTTACGAATCTGCTACTCTTTTTCAGAAATATAATCGGAATCCACGACACAAAATCTCCAATTAATATAATTAACATCGACTTTCAAAAGGTCTTTGATAAAGTCCCCCACAAGCGCCTAATTAGTAAATTGCACAGCATCGGTATTCGAGGCGAGCTTAACAACTAGATAAAATGCTGGCTTACGGACGGATGGCAGCGAGTTGTACTTAACGGAGCTTCCTCCCCTTGGGGTAATGTTACAAGCGGCGTGCCTCAAGGATCCGTGTTAAGGCCAGTTCTCTTCATGATATTCACTAACGATTTTGATTGCAACGCACTCTCAAACACTAGCAAGTTTGAAGACGATACTAAGATAGTAGGAAAAGTGCAAACTGAACTAGAGTGTCAGCAGATCCAACTAGATTTGAACAAAATTGTTGATTGGTCAGAAAAGTGGCATATGAAATTTAATGTAAACAAATGCCAAGATATGCACATAGGTCCTCATAACCCCTACACGAATATTTAATATCAAGAGAGAAACTCTTTCCCGTCACCAAAGAAAAAGTAGCAAGCAATGTAACGATGCTGCCAAGAAAGGCAACAAAATGCTAGGTATGATATCCCGCACTATCTTGTACAAAAACCAACACAGTATGCTCAAGTTATTTAATGCATTTGTTAGACCACATCTCGAGTATGCCGTTCAATTCTGGTCTCCATTCCTTAGAAAAGACGTTATTAAACTTGAGAAGATTCAACGTAGAGCTACCAAACTCTTCCCCTCGCTGCGGAATAAATCGTACGAAGACAGGCTTCGTGAACTCAATCTTTATTCGCTATAGAAACGTCGAGTCAGAGGCGACATGATTTAAGTGTGGAAGATTTGAAGGGTAAGGAAAGCATTGACCGACCGAGCGTTTTCACACTAGATACAAACGGAGTAACTAGGAACAATGGATACAAAATCGTTGGGAAGTGCTTCTCACTTGGTATCACGCGCAATTTCTTCACGTATAGAGTTGTCGAAGAATGGATCAAACTTCCAGCGGAGGTTGTAAACAGCAATACAATCGAAACGTTTATGTCGCGGCTCGATAAGTTCTACATAAATCGCCGAATAATAGCTAAGCCGTTCCTGTTCCTGTTCTTATAAAGAAAACAGAAATGACACACGAAGTTCTCTTAAACGTTTTACTTCAGAACTAATCCTTGTGCTATCAAAAATCAATCTAGTTTGGGCGAATAGGCCTCTTAGACGTTCTACTCCAGAACTAGCCCTCTTGCAATCAAAAGGCAACCTAGTTTGGGCCAATAGACCTGTTGTTGTCTGCTTACACTTGTAAACAATTGTAAACTTCTCTCCGCCCTGCTTCAGGCCCCCACCGTGTCTATGAGTGGCACGAGACACTTCCCCTCGCCCTGCTTCAGGCCCACACCGTGTCTTTGTGTGGCACGAGACACATTTCCCCGCCCTGCCTCAGGCCCTCACCGTGTCTTTGAGTGGCACGAGACACTTCTCCACGCCCTGCTTCAGGCCCTCACTGTGCTTTTGTGTGTCACGAGACACTTCTCCCCAGCCTGCTGCACGCCCTCACTGTGTCTTTGAGTGGCACGAGACACTTCTCCCCGCCCTGCTCAAGGCCCTTACCGTGTCTTTGAGTGGCATGAGACACTTCACCTCGCCCTGGTTTAGGCCCTCACCGTGTCTTTGTGTGGCACGAGACACTTCTCCCCATCCTGCTTCAGGCCCTCACTGTGTCTTTGTGTGGCACGATACACTTCTCCCCGCCCTGTTTCAGGCTCCAATCGTGTCTTTGAGTGGCACAAGACACTTCTCGCCGCCCTGCTTCAGGCCCTCACCGTGTCTTTGTGTGGCACGAGATACTTCTCCCCGCCCTGCGTCAGGCCCTCACCGTGTCTTTACGTGGCACGAGACACTTCTCCCCGCCCTGCTTCAGCGTCCCCGTCCTTGTCACAATTCTCCTGGGCGGCAGCAGATCGGGGTATACCGTCATCAGAAACCAAGAGAAGTCTCGGCACCGCAGTTTCTCGCGCAAGGCCACCTGCGAGGCCATGCTGCGAAAGAGAAGGAGGGGGCATCTGGAGTGGCAACTGGAGTTGGGTTATGCAGGCAGGTACCCACGGTATAGTAAAAGGGATGGTAGCCGCCGGAGGCTGGGATAAATTTCACTTGCTTACTTCATTGATAGAGAAGGAAGCAATAGGTAAAGGAGTTGGCGTCTTCTACTGAAAAAAAATGTATTTGAAGTGAAATATCACAAACTCGAATTTCATATATATTGTTTCATTACTATCAAATTATCAAGATTTATTGCTTGTGCACACTGTTTAGTCCAGATGTGTCAGAGTGTTTTTTTTTGCAATGTCAAATAAGTGAATATTTCCAATAGATGGCCTCAACTGCCCACCCCTCACTCACTTGCCGTGCTGCTTGTACAGGGCTCTCGGCCTGAGGTCGTAGAAGAACTCCTTGAAAGGCCCCATCCAAGCCTCGGCGATTCTCTTAGAGTTTCTGAGGTGAGCAAATGTAAGAAGGAAGAATATTTAGCCAAGCCGCATACATTTCATAAGGTAATTTGGTCTCCATCGGCTAGTTTTGGGTATCAATTTAGTTTGGATGCAACACTTGCAAAAGTGTGCCCATGTTTGCCGGTTGGGCCAACCGGTTAAGTTTAACCGGTTTAAGCAGCAAGTTCGTTATGAGACAAGACAGAAGATTTTTCCTCCAGTCAACCAGTCAACCATATTATCCATCAGCTTAGTTTAGGACTCGACATGAGAAAACATCAAATGTGAGTCAGTTTTAGCAGTCTGACCTGAGGTAGTCTCCATTCTGTTTCCTGCCCGATTTGGCGAAGAGGTGACCCACTCTGCTGCAGGGGACCACTATCACAGACCCCCCGCACATCCACGACTTCAGGGAGATCTCTGAGGAGAGGAGACACGGTGACGGTGTGCCGGTGAATAGACACGGTGACGCCGTGGCGGTGAATAGACACGGAGACGCCGTGACAGGTGAAATCACGGTATAGAGAAAAGTAAGGTATGCGCAGGTAGCTTGTCTTCAATTAATTACCTAAGTCAATTAGACTTTTATCCCGCCTAGTGACAAAAGTCAATTGACCTCTAGTCTCGTCTAATGACGTAAGTCAATTGAGCTCTAGTCCCGCCTAATGACGTGTGTCAATCACGTTCTAGTCCTGTCTAATGACGTAAGTCAATTGAGCTCTAGTCCCACCTAATGACGTGTGTCCATCACGCTCTAGTCCCGTCTAATGACGTAAGTCAATTGAACTCTAGTCCCGCTTAATGACGTATGTCAATCACGTTCTAGTCCCGCCTAATGACGTAAGTCAATTGAGCTCTAATCCCGCATAATGACGTGTGTCAATCACGTTCTAGTCCCGTCCAATGACGTAAGTCAATTGACCACTAGTCCCGCCTAATGACGTGTGTCAATCACGTTCTAGTCCCGTCTAATGACGTAAGTCAATTAAGCTCTAGTCCCGCTTAATGACGTGTGTCAATCACGTTCTAGTCCCACCTAATGACGTAAGTCAATTGAGCTCTAGTCCCGCTTAATGACGTGTGTCAATCACGTTCTAGTCCCGCCTAATGACGTAAGTCAATTGAGCTCTAGTCCCGCTTAATGACGTGTGTCAATCACGTTCTAGTCCCGCCTAATGACGTAAGCCAATTTAACAATCGTCCCGCCTAATGACGGAGTTCAATGGAGCTCTAGTCCGGTTCAAAGGTGTAAGCCAATTGAGCTCTAGACCCGCCCACTGCCGTGCATGATGATAGCCACTGTGGCCCAGTCGCCCTTCCTTCACATACCACACTCTTCTTTATTCCGTGTAGTGATGTATGGAATGTAAATGCATTCGATATGCATCATTTTTTCAGATACCTCCAAAAGCAGCTGATGAAGGTGGCAGCACCAACTACCATAGTAAATAGAGCCCTACCTAACCTGTGAAGCACCGAACTGTTCAAATGTTTTGTCTGCAGGTCTCATTTTGAGCATTAACTACTCCAACGACAGTGTCATTGTGAGGTATCTCACCGCCTCGCCGTTATCAGTTTTTGACATATTCTACGATAGTAAAAAATCCTTTAGAGAATAAATAATTAGTTAAAAGATGGGAAGAGAAGCGTCTTCGTGTAGTCCAGCATATTTTGATCTTACAATAAAGAACAAAAAACGATCCTTGAAGATTCCTGTTAAAATAATCGTCCACACTCACCGATATTGTCGGCTCCCCATCCCGTGAGCCCGGGGTCGTAGCCCCCCAATGTGTCCCACCACCGCCTCGCCACCAGGAACAGGCCCCCCGCCAGCACGGGGGAGCTTGGAAGATAGAGAAAGCAATAATTATTGGTAGTCTAACATGAACAAAGCATGCGACAATTAATCTGCTCTAAAAACGTGCCCTCCTCCTCCCACAAAAGAGGCAACAAGCGATCTCTTTGTATGTACCTTTAGTACAATAAATACATGATCTTTGATGTAGTGGCTTCCAGTGATTCCGGCGAGCAATTGTACATGTGTGTATGCCAACACGTACGTATGGGTGTATGTAAGTATGTACAGAAGCGAAATAAATTTTGTTTATGCTTAGTCTACTACGGAAAAACGTACGACACTTTCCAAACGTGGAATTAACTTGATATGGAATGCGGTTACGGTGATAACTCTGGACGAAGCTGCTCAATAAATCATATGAGTCAATTCCATTGGGCTTAAATAAGTAGCGAAAATATATCATCTGCGATTATTGGTGATCTAATATCGTATACAAAGTCTCTTTGGCCGCTGCGCGTACAAGTACACGACAGGAAACCTACACAAATACAAGATATCTCCATTCAGGAATGAGACAATCAACACTTACTAAGTAACGTATTCATTGCACTGATGGCACGTACTCATGAAAAGCCGAATTTCACCTATTTCGAAACGTGTGACAACTTATTTATTTGTTTCAAATTGTTAAAAAATGTCATCAAGGTATGTTCCACGCAAGCTAGTATCTTCGAACTCGGAAACATTGGGTCATGCCACCTACTCTGCGGAACAGTTCGTCAACTGGCCGAGTGGATTTTAAAAGTTATGTTGGGTTAAACTCAGTGAAGAAGCCCAGAACCTGAAGGGTGGCGACTATTTTTATTGTCATTGATGATATTTTTATAAGTTGTTTCTCACTTTACACAAGCCTATCCGTGTCATAATCCACTTCCCTTCCACTGATGGTACTAGAACATCGAGATGGTTGGTGACATGAACTCACCTGTACGGGGCGGTGGTGTTGGACGAGACACCTTCCTCCAGACGCTGCCACCGGAACAGGAGGCCCCAACCGAATCCTAAACAATCCAGCAGTGTTAAACTACTCGGGCAAATAATTTTTAAATGTTTACATTGAAACGATCGAATTTGCAGCAATCATTGTACTAAAAATAAATGGGTGTACGACGCATCAATATGTCGAGAGCAGGCTTGCACTTAGTCATGCCATCTGCCTCGGTTAAAGCTTAACATTTGCAGCAATCATTGTACTAAAAATAGTTGGGTGTACGACGCATCAATATGTCGAGAGCAGGCTAGCACTTAGTCATGCCATCTGCCTCGGTTAAACCTTAACAAAAAAACTCGAACGAATCGTCGTATTAAGAAGTTATTTGAAAGAAAAAAATTGGTAATAATTTTTGACTACTTATATGATACTAAAAATTACGCTCACAGCTAAAAGTTACTATGTTATTGGGTTTCATGTTAGGGTTAACGTTGGTAGACAATTTTTCCCCGAACATATTACATATTGATCGTTCATCAAGTAACAGTCTATTTGAGATTCAGTTAGTGTCGCAAAAGTTACACGCCCATAATGTGGTCAAGACCGCATCATGGGTCATGATAATTGATGACGGCAAAGTAACAGTTTATTTGAGATCCATTTAGTGTCGCAAAAGTTACACGCTCATGATGTGGTCAAGACCGCATCATGGGTCATGATAATTGATGACGGCAAAGTAACAGTCTATTTGAGATTTAGTTAGTGTCGCAAAACTTACACGCCCATGATGTGGTTAAGACCGCATCATGAGTCATGATAATTGATGACGGCAAAGTAACAGTCTATTTGAGATTCAGTTAGTGTCGCAAAAGTTACACGCCCATGATGTGGTCAAGACCGCATCATGGGTCATGATAATTGATGACGGCAAAGTAACAGTCTATTTGAGATTCAGTTAGTGTCGCAAAAGTAACACGCCCATGATGTGGTCAAGACCGCATCATGGGTCATGATAATTGATGATGGCAAAGTAACAGTCTATTTGAGATCCATTTAGTGTCGCAAAAGTTACACGCCCATGATGTGGTCAAGACCGCATCATGGGTTATGATAATTGATGACGGCAAAGTAACAGTCTATTTGAGATTCAGTTAGTGTCGCAAAGTTACATGCCTATGATGTGGTCAAGACCGCATCGTGGGTCATGATAATTGATGACGGCAAAGTAACAGTCTATTTGAGATTCAGTTAGTGTCGCAAAAGTTACACGCCCATGATGTGGTCAAGACCGCATCGTGGGTCATGATAATTGATGATGGCATAAAATCAGTTATAAACCTTTCCAAACAGGCATGCCAATCGATCGATATAGAGGCGCATTGGAGCAAACGTCACCCAGACTGGACCAGCTGCTGCTGGGGGTAATGAATGGCTTTGTAGTCTAAATTCAGCCGAAAATCAATGATTTCATAGATACATGTCGAAAATAGCATGGAAAAGACTTGTGCCAACTGCTCGTGAGAGTCCAGAAGCTGAAGCTAACTCAAAAGACGGTGGATCTCGATTGCACCTATAGCAAGAGGTTAATTGTTTTGATGGCGTAATTTATGTCCTCCCTAGACGTCACAATACGGCGGTGGTGGTACTTAGAGTCTCTCAATGGGCCAACATATTGCAAATTTATTTAACACAATCTAAGATTCTCAGTCACTCGATGGTTCAAATCCCGTAAATCCCTCCGCGCTCTAGTGAGCAGGGCGATCAAACCCTCCCCCTCCTCGTGTGTCGCATACTCCGTTCTTGAAGGACACTGCTGTATGTCAACACCTGCATACTTTCAACGACCGTCTCAAGGCTTCAACAAAAGAGATAAAAATAAGAGCGTATTACCTTGAATACCACTACGTCGTCTACGTATATAGGTGAGAGCTAGTACCTTCTATGAACGTCGCCCAGACTGGACCAGCTGCTGCTGGGAGTAATGAACTGCTGTGTAGTCTAGATGCAGCATAAAAATACAAATAAATGCGTGTTAAGTAATAATAAAGATTGTAAAGTGGTTTGGTGTAGGTATAGTGCGGGGAAACTTTCCTTCCTGTGTATACAGTGTGAGAAGAGGAATTTGTTAGAGTACTCTCACCGCCCCTGAAGAGTGAACTGGAGGCCTTGTACTCCAGAGTCTGGGCGTCGATGACGTCAAGAGTGGGGGAGGCGAGGGCATTGGGGTTCTAGAGGGAAAGGAAGGTTATGGGCTAAGGGTGAGTATGAAATGAAAGGTTAGAGGTTACCTCTAGGAGCAAGGAGAGTTGAGACGTTAGGTGTGTGCAGTGGTGGGAGTTCGTGGCTTATATATGATACATTTGTCTGAGCATATTAAGTCACATGGCTGTATGGCAAATTTAAATTTCTTGTCTTATTTATACAATGTTTTTTATGTGAATTGGGTAGCTAAAGTTGCTGCGGCAATTTTAATCTGTTGACTACAAGCAGCTTGATTGATCAAAATGTCTCTACTTGAGAGAAGACTAGCGACCTAACGTGTTTCTCTTCGTACTCCTTCGAAATGTCGTTGGGCACATGCCCAGTGATGTTTCGACAATTGCCTGAAATTACAGCGGCTAACAAAGAGCAAACAGATCATCAAGTTATGAATTGATAGAAGATCTGGGGCATATAAACAATTAAATAAATTATTACTGAGGCAGTAGGTACTACAGTTGGTACTAGCAAGATACCGCAATTTTTTCAATGAGACACAAATCCACGTAGTCGCTCTGAGACAGCTCACTTCGAATCTGAACTGTGGCCAGGTAAAGGTGTCACACTCTTGCAATGACAGGGTTGTATCCAAACATAAGCTTCCATATATATTACAGTATTGTGCAAAATAAAAGTGAAATTATGTGCAGAAAACTGTAGACTAGAACGTAAACGTATAACTTGGTAAGGGTCGTAGGTGATGCAAGTTATTCTTCAAATAAAGGTCCGGTACAGGGAAGAGGAGGTGGTGAAAGGTTGTGTGTAGTGAGTGGGGAGAGGTTAGAGCTCCCCATGAGCGGGAGGTCAGGACAGTAGGTAATAGAGATCGGGGAGAGGTTAGAGCTTAGCTCAAAAGAGCGGGGAGCGTGGAAAGGTTAGAGCTTAATCAGGAAAACGAAGGAGCGTAAGAATCGGGACGTTGGTAAACGAAGAGATGAGATCAGCATTCATAGAAAACAAGATTATTCGAAAAGACAGGAATGTATATATACCAAATAAAGACGACTGTTAGATCTAATCGTCTATTAAACACTGAAAAGATATCGAATTAACAATTCTGTAACAACAAATGCAATTTCCTTCATTAATACGGGAAAGACCAAAAAGTGCATGGTTAATAAGTGAACTGAGGTACTAACATAAAACCTAGCAATAAGTTCCAAAAATACTTCAGAGGTGTAGACCTAGTTAGGTAATACTCTATACCAAACGATATGTAATTATGCTTTGTATAAAGTTATAATGCTCCTTACACACAACATTTAGTTTTAACAAGACAAGTTAAAATGCCAACAGAGGCTCCTAGATAATTTTCTTACTGACCCCTCGATTCGATGTAACTCCGTAATCATTGCAACCTCCATCTCTCTCTCACCTGCAGCACTGTGTGTAGCAGGGGTTCCAGCCACCCCTTGTTGACCTCACAGTGACTGTCTAGGAAAACCACGTGGCTGCTGGAAGTGTACGTCACTCCCTTGAGGCGAGACACGGCCACGCCTGGAAGGAGGAGTGGTGGTGGCTAAATAGGAGTAAAAGATACAAATACAGACGCATGGCCGAATCCCTCATAAGAGGGTGACCGACAGCATCACGTAACTCATACTCCTCTCATGCACTCACACACATACCAAGCATTATCTCTTTGGCACTGAAGGGTCCGGCCAGGACCCTGCAAAACACACATTGGGTCAGGAGTGAGGTTCAAGATCAGTGTCAGCAGCAGGGCTCGTCAGCTTTCACTGGTTTACCTATGCTACGTCAAAATTACTGGGCCCTCCCTCATTCCCGTCCATCCCAATCCTCAACGAGAGGGCTAACGGCGGGAAAGCGCAACACAGTCGAGTCAAAAATCCTCCATTAACGATCATTCTCCACTCACGCCCAACCATTTTACTCTCTCTTGCTACCTCTCCACTGAAATCTCTCCTCCATAAAGCCTGCTTAACGCCATCCATTCACCCAAATTTTAGGCTTCCTCTAGGCCTACACCCATTCATTTACGTTTTCTCTACCCTTCCCACCAATCTCCCACTGTTCATCCTCCCCATAGCCCCAAACCACCGAAAAACACACGAATCTACGGTATCCTCCAATTTCCTCACCATCCCTCGTAAACCTTTCATCTCGAAAGCATTCAACTCTCTTATGCTCTCGGCCGTCACATTCCAATAACTAACTCCATCAAGCGAACACTGATTTTTATCGCATCTCCATTCCTCTAATATCTCATTATTGTTTTACTTCTACACACACTAACTCGCAGCTTCCCTCTCCCACACACTCTAAAAAACTCAGACGCAAGCTTTTCATCCGCAAATGGTAACTGACTCAACAGCCTACACCGAACGCAGCCTTGACTGTCTCCCTTTCCCTGTTAACCAAGCACTCACCTTGCTCCGGCCTCTAACACATACTCTGTCGCCATCATAGATGCTCTATTTGAGTCAACGAAACAATTTTAGTGCAAAATTTACTTTAAACATACGAGTAAAAAAATATTAAATTTGGAGGGTATTTATTACCTCTAGCTAGTAGTAATCTATTAGCGAAAGACGATAACGAATAACTGACTCAAACTAAAATCTGTATTGCATCCAAGATTTGCAATGTCGAAGATTCTACATTCCTCAGATTGATGTGGTTTTATTTGATTTCTCTAAGTCAATTTGCATTTAAATCATTGGCTTGTTTTAGAAGAAATTTTCAACACTACATCAAATATGCCGCAAACAGACTAGTCTGCCCTTATGTTTGTTCTTAGTGATGTCCTATCATTGTTTGTTGCCCTGTTTCTTTCTCATCACAAGAACAACCCCCACCGTGGCTCATTGCCACCCACCTTTTTGTTCCTCGTTACGAAGTTGGATGACACTGGGCAGCCTCGTTTCCAGTTCTCGTGTAAAGGCTAACGGAAGAAAATTGGAATCGTTAACACATTTAAAAGCCGCAGTGATTAACGACAAAATAACGATGAAGGAGCTCGTATGACAACGAAATCATTAAACACAGATTGCTCATCCATTACTGCGACATTATGTTTCTGTTAAGTGTTTCTGATGGATAGAAAGAATTACAAATCAAATACTTGAAAAAATACAAGATAAGATAAACAACAAATTTTAACACTATAAGAACATCACTGGAAAATGGCTTCTCAGAGACCGCGCTTAGACAAGGCCATCTACAGTTCCAGGCCTGGGTGTCGTTTGGACTGCGTCACGCTCGTAGGCCTACTTTAGAACAGAACAGTTACAAGTAATTCGACATTTCGCAGCGAAATCATTACTAATTTTTACATGATGAGTCATGACCACAGAGACATCCGTTGAAGAGAAATATATTTTTTTATTCCCGAAGTTGATGCCTGGTACTTTAACAATAAAATGCATGTAAGTATTAGCCGTGTCTAACCGTTTATTCTCGCGTGTTCGCATCATGCTTCATAAGAAGTGTTTCGCATAAAATATCAAATTCAATAACCGTGGTTTATGATCTGGATAGGTTGTTGAATAAATATATTTACTGAGATGACGCATTGAAGTCATGAATTTGATGTTCTAAAGTAACCGATTGAGTATGTGATAACAGTTCAATAATTAAAAGTTCAAGTGTCAATGACGTTAATTTGAGGAAAAGGCCTACAGAGAGGTACAATTACTGTTCGTAGATACAATTCGTTTCGTACAATGACGTATGATTGTAAAAATATGCATGTAATTATATATTTGCCCATACACCATATACAGTGCTGTATTTACAAATACATTCAAATTTATGTGCAGTGTGTACACCCACACTTTTAAATATGTATACATTTCTATATATACAAATTTATTCATGTATATATATACTTATATACTTATATATTTCTATATTATCATTTACAATAAATTTTACATTCTTCCATCATTTTAATTTACGAATGTTGACGCTTATTACTTGATTCTATATAACTGAGTTATATGAGCAGAGAGTATGTATA
>SDVV010015665.1:2982-14466 GCA_016164225.1 Gammarus roeselii | reverse complement strand
CATTGGGACCGATATACTGTCATCGGTGCTTCATACGACAGTACCATTGACACCGAAATACTGTCAGTGGCGCTGTACATCACAGTACCATTGTGACCAATATACTGTCAACGGTGCTCCACACGACAGTTCTATTGAGACCGATAAACTGTCAATGGTGCTCCACACGACAGTACCATTGTGACCGATATACTGTCAAAGGTGCTCCACACGACAGAACCATTGAGACCGATATACTGCCAATGGTGCTCGAGACGACAGTGCTATTGAGACCGATACACTGTCAATGGTGCTCTACACGACAGTACAATTGAGACCAATATAATGTCTTTAGTGCTCCACACGACAGTACCATTGAGACCGATATACTTTCAATGGTGCTCCACAAGACAACACCATTGAGACCGATATACTGTCAATGGTGCTCCACACGACAGCACCATTGAGACCGATATACTGACAACGGTGCTTCACACGACAGTTCTTGTGAGACCCATATACTGTCAGTGGTGCTCCACACGACATTACTATTGAGGATGATATACTGTCAATGATGCTCCAGACGACAGTATCATTGAGACCTATATACTGCGAACGGTGCTTTACACGACAGTAGAATTGAGACCGACATACTGTCATTGGTGCTCAAAACGACAGTACTATTGAGACCGGTATACTGTCAATGATGCTCCCTACGACCGTACCATTGAGACCGATTCACTGCCAATGGTGCTTCACACGACAGTATTATTGGGACCTATATACGGTCAATGAGGCTATATACGATAGTATCATTGGGACTGATATACTGGCAATGTTGCTCCAGACAACAGTACCATTGAGAGCGATATACTGTCAATGGTGCTCCACACGACAATACCATTGAGACCGATATACTGTCAACGGTGCTCCGCACGGCAGTTCCAGTGAGACCAATATGTCAATATTGCTCCACACGAAAGTACCATTGAAACCGATATACTGTCAATAGTGCTCCAGACGACAGTACCATTAAGACCGATATATTGTCAATGGTGCTTCATATGACAGTACCATTGAGACCGATATACTGTTAATGGTGCTCCACACGATAGTTCTAGTGAGACCCATATACTGTCAATGGTGCTCCACACCACAGTACCATTGTGACTGATGTATTGTCAATGGTGCTCCACCCGACCGTTCCATTGAGACCGATTTACTGTCAATGGTGCTCCAAACGACAATACCATTGGGACCTATATACCGTCAATGGTGCTCCATACGATAGTATCATTGGGACCGATATACTGGCAATGTTGCTCCACACGGCAGCACCATTGAGACTGATATACTGTCAATGGTGCTCCACACAACAGTACTATTGAGACTGTTATACCGTCAATGGTGCTCCACTCGACGGTACCATTGAGACCGATATACTGTCAACAGTGCTCCGCACGACAGTTCTAGTGAGACCCATATGCTGTCAATGGTTTTCCACACGACAGTACCATTGAGACCGATATGCAGTCATTGGTGCTCCGGACGACAGTACCATTGAGACCGATATACTGTCAATGGTGCTCCACACGACAGTACCATTGAAAACGATGTACTGTCAATGGTGCTCCATATGACAGTACCATTTAGACCAATATACCGTCAATGATGCTCCACACGACGGTACCATTGAGACCGATATACTGTCAACAGTGCTCCACACGACAATTGTAGTGCGACACATATACTGTCAATGGTGCTCCACACGACAGTACCATTGAGTACGATATGCTGTCAATGGTGCTCCAGACGACAATATCATTGAGACCGATAAAATGGCAATGGTGTTCCACACGGCAGTACCATTGAGACCGATATCCTGTCAATGGAGCTTCACATGACAGTATCATTGAGACCGATATACTGTCATCGGTGCTCCATACGACAGTACCATTGACACCGAAATACTGTCAGTGGCGCTGTACATCACAGTACCATTGTGACCGAAATACTGTCAACGGTGCTCCACACGACAGTTCGATTGAGACCGACAAACTGTCAATGGTGCTCCACACGACAGTACCATTGTGACCGATATACTGTCAACGGTGCTCCACATGACAGTTCTGCTGAGACCGATATACTGTCAATGGTGCTCCACACGACAGAACCATTGAGACCGATATACTGCCAATGGTGCTCGAGACGACAGTGCTATTGAGACCGATACACTGTCAATGGTGCTCTACACGACAGTACAATTGAGACCAATATAATGTCAATAGTGCTCCAAACGACCGTACCATTGAGACCGATATACTGTCAATGGTGCTCCACACGACAACACCATTGTGACCGATATACTGTCAATGGTGCTCCACACGACAGCACCATTAAGACCGATATACTGTCAACTGTTCTTCACACGACAGTTCTAGTGAGACCCATATACTGTCAGTGGTGCTCCACAAGACATTACTATTGAGTACGATTTACTGTCAATGGTGCTCCAGGCGACAGTATCATTGAGACCTATATACTGCGAACGGTGCTATACACGACAGTAGAATCGAGACCGACATACTGTCATTGGTGCTTTAAACGACAGTACTATTGAGACCGGTATACTGTCAATGATGCTCCCTACGACCGTACCATTGAGACCGATTTACTGCCAATGGTGCTCCACACGACAGTATTATTGGGACCCATAAACTGTCAATGATGCTATACACGATAGTATCATTGGGACTGATATACTGTCAATGATGCTCAACACGTCAGTACCATTGGGCCTGATATACTGTCAATGGTGCTCCACACGACAGTACCATTGAGACCGAAAGACTGTCAATGGTGCTCTACACGACACTACCATTGAAACCGATATACTGTCAATGGTGCTCAACACGACAGTACTATTGAGCTCGATATACTGACAATGGTGCTCCACACGACAGTACCATGGAGACCGATATACTGTCAATGGTGCTCCACACGACAGAACCATGGAGACCGATATACTGTAAATGGTGCACCACATGACAGTACCATTGAGACTGATATACCGTCAATGGTGCTCCACACGACGGTACTATTGAGACCGATATACTGTCAACAGTGCTACACACGACAGTTTTAGTGAGACCCATATGCTGTCAATTGTGCTCCACACGACAGTACCATTGAGTACGATATGCAGTCAATGGTGCTCCAGACGACAGTACCATTGAGACCGATATACTGTCATTGGTGCTCCACATGACAGTACCATTGAGACCGATATACTGTCAATGGTGCTCCACACAACAGTACCATTGAAACTGATATTCCGTCAATGGTACTCCACACGACGGTACTATTGAGACCGATATACTGTCAACAGTGCTCCACACGACAGTTCTAGTGAGACCCATTTACTGTCAATAGTGCTCCACACGACAGTACCATTGAGTACGAAATGCTGTCAATGGTGCTCCAGACGACACTACCATTGTGACCGATATACTGTCAACGGTGCTCCACACGACAGTTCTCTTGAGACCGATAAACTGTCAACGGTGCTCACCACGACAGTACCATTGTGACCGATATACTGTCAACGGTGCTCCACACGACAGTTCTCTTGAGACCGATAAACTGTCAACGGTGCTCACCACGACAGTACCATTGTGACCGATATACTGTCAACGGTGCTCCACACGACAGTTCTAGTGAGACCGATATACTGTCAATGGTGCTCTACACAACAGTACCATTGAGACCAATATACTGCCAATGGAGCTCCACACGACAGTACCATTGAGACCGATATACTGTCAATGGTGCTCCACACGAAAGTACCATTGAGACCGATATACTGGCAATGGTATTCCACACGGCGGTACCATGGAGGCCGATATACTGTCAATGGTGCTCCACACGACAGTACCATTTAGACCAACATACTGGCAATGTGGCTCCACACGACAGTACCATTGTGACCGATATACTGTCAACGTTGCTCCACACGACAATTCTATTGAGACCGATATACTGTCAATGGTGCTCCACTCGACAGAACCACTGAGACCGATATACTGCCAATGGTGCTCGAGAAGACAGTGATATTGAGACCGATACACTGTCAATGGTGCTCTACACGACAATACAATTGAGACCAATATAATGTCAATAGTGCTCCACACGACAGTACCATTGAGACCGATATACTCTCAATGGTGCTCCACACGACAACACCATTGTGACCAATATACTGTCAATGGTGCTCCACACGACAGCACCATTGAGACCGATATCCTGTCAACGGTGCTCCACACGACAGTTCTAGTGAGATCCACATACTGTCAGTGGTATTCCACACGACATTACTATTGAGTACGATATACTGTCAATGGTGCTCCACACGACAGTACCATTGAGACCGAAAGACTGTCAAAGGTGCTCTACACGACAGTACCATTGAAACCGATATACTGTCAATGGTGCTCAACACGACAGTACCATTGGGCCTGATATACTGTCAATGGTGCTCCACACGACAGTACCATTGAGACCGAAAGACTGTCAATGGTGCTCTACACGACAGTACCATTGAAACCGATATACTGTCAATGGTGCTCAACGCGACAGTACTATTGAGCCCGATATACTGACAATGGTGCTCCACACGACAGTACCATTGAGACCGATATACTGTCAATGGTGCTCCACACGTTAGTACCATGGAGACCGATATACTGTAAATGGTGCACCACATGAAAGTACCATTGAGACTGATATACCGTCAATGATGCTCCACACGACGGGACTATTGAGACCGATATACTGTCAACAGTGCTCCACACGACAGTTTTAGTGAGACCCATATGCTCTTAATTGTGCTCCACACGACAGTACTATAGAGTACGATATGCAGTCAATGGTGCTCCAGACGACAGTACCATTGAGGCCGATATACTGTCATTGGTGCTCCCCATGACAGTACCATTGAGACCGATATACTGTCAATGGTGCTCCACACAACAGTCCCATTGAGACTGATAAACCGTCAATGGTACTCCACACGACGGTACCATTGAGACCGATATACTGTCAACAGTGCTCCACACGACAGTTCTAGTGAGACCCATATACTGTCAATAGTGCTCCCCACGACAGTACCATTGAGTTCGAAATGCTGTCAATGGTTGTCCAGACGAAACTACTATTGTGACCGATATACTGTCAACAGTGCTCCACACGACAGTTCTATTGAGACCGATAAACTGTCAACGGTGCTCCACAGGACAGTACCATTTTGACCGATATACTGTCAACGGTGCTCCACACGACAGTTCTAGTGAGACCGATATACTGTCAATAGTGCTCTACACAACAGTACCATTGAGACCAATATACTGGCAATAGTTTTATACACGACAGTACCATTTTGACCAACATACTGGCAATGTGGCATCACACGACAGTACCATTGCGAACGATATACTGGCAATGATGCTCCACACGACAGTATCATTGAGACCGATATACTGTCAATGGTGTTCCACATGACACTACCATGGAGACCGATATACTTTCAATGGTGCTTCACAAGAGAGTGCCATTGAGACCGATATACTGTCAATGGCTCTAAACACCACAGTACCATCGTGACCGATTCACTGTCAATGGTGCTCCACACGACAGTATCATTGAGACCGGTATACTGTCAATGGTATTCCACACGGCAGTACCATGGAGGCCGATATACTGTCAATGGTGCTCCACACGACAGTACCATTTAGACCAACATACTGGCAATGTGGCTCCACACGACAGTACTATTGAAACCGATACACTGACAATGGTGTTCCACACGACAGTATCATTGAGACCGATATACTGTCAATGGTGTTCCACATAACAGTACTATGAAGACCGTTATCCTGTCAATGGACACGACAGTACCATTGAGACCAGTATACTGTCAATGGCGCTCCACACCACAGTACCATTTTGACCGATATACTGTCAATGGTGCTCCAACTGACAGTACCATTGAGACCGATATACTGTCAATGGTGCTCCTCATGACATTACCATTGAGAGCGATATACTGTCAATGGTTTTCCACACGACAGTACCATTGAGACCGATATACTGTCAATGGTGCTCCGGACGACAATACCATTGAGACCAATATACTGTCAGTGGTGCTCCACACGACAGTACCATTGAAACCGATGTACTGTCAATGGTGCTCCATATGACAGTACCATTTAGACCTATATACCGTTAATTATGCTCCACACGACGGTACCATTGTGACCGATATACTGTCAACAGTGCTCCACACGACAATTGTAGTGCGACACATATACTGTCAATGGTACTCCACACGACGGTACCATTGAGACCGATATACTGTCAACAGTGCTCCACACGACAGTTCTAGTGAGACCCATATACTGTCAATAGTGCTCCACACGACAGCACCATTGAGACCGATATACTGTCAATGGCTCTAAACACCACAGTACCATCGTGACCGATCTACTGTCAATGGTGCTCCACACGACAGTACCATTTAGACCAACATACTGACAATGTGGCTCCACACGACAGATCTATTGAAACCGATATACTGACAATGGTTTTCCTTACGACAGTATCATTGAGACCGATATACTGTCAAGGGTGCTCCACACGACAGTTCTATTGGAACCGATATGCTGACAATGGTGTTCCACACGACAGTATCATTGAGACCGGTATACTGTCAATGGTATTCCACACGATAACACCATTGTGACCAATATACTGTCAATGGTGCTCCACACGACAGCACCATTGAGACCGATATACTGTCAACGGTGCTCCACACGACAGTTCTACTGAGACCCATATACTGTCAGTGGTGCTCCACACGACATTACTATTGAGTAAGATATACTGTCAATGGTGCTCCACACGACACTACCATTGAGACCGAAAGACTGTCAATGGTGCTCTACACGACAGTACCATTGAAACCGATATACTGTCAATGGTGCTCAACACGACAGTACCATTGGGCCTGATATACTGTCAATGGTGCTCCACACGACAGTACCATTGAGACCGAATGACTGTCAATGGTGCTCTACATGACAGTACCATTGAAACCGATATACTGTCAATGGTGTTCATCACGACAGTACTATTGAGCCCGATATACTGACAATGGTGCTCCACACGACAGTACCAATGAGACCGATATACTGTCAATGGTGCTCCACACGACAGTACCATGGAGACCGATATACTGTAAATGGTGCACCACACAACAGTACCATTAAGACTTATATACCGTCAATGGTACTCCACACGACGGTACCATTGAGACCGATATACTGTCAACAGTGCTCCACACGACAGTTCTAGTGAGATCCATATACTGTCAAAAGTGCTCCACACGACAGTACCATTGAGAACGAAATGCTGTCAATGGTTGTCCAGACGACACTACCATTGTAAACGATAAACTGTCAACGGTGCTCCACACGACAGTTCTATTTAGACCGATATACTGTCAATGCTGCTCCACACGACAGTACCATGGAGACCGATATCCTGTAAATGGTGCACCACACGACAGTACCATTGAGACTGATATACCGTCAATGGTGCTCCACACGACGGTACTATTGAGACCGATATACTGTCAACAGTGCTCCACACGACAGATTTAGTGAGACCCATATGCTGTCAATTGTGCTCCACACGACAGTACCATTGAGTACGATATGCAGTCAATGGTGCTCCAGACGACAGTACCATTGAGACCGATATACTGTCATTGGTGCTCCACATGACAGTACCATTGAGACTGATACACTGTCAATGGTGCTCCACACAACAGTACCATTGAGACTGATATACTGTCAATGGTACTCCACACGACGGTACCCTTGAGACCGATATACTGTCATCAGTGCTCCACACGTCAGTTTTAGTGAGACCCATATACTGTCAATAGTGTTCTACACGACAGTACCATTGAGTACGAAATGCAGTCAATGGTGCTCCAGACGACACTACCATTGTGACCGATATACTGTCAACGGTGCTCCACACGACAGTTCTCTTGAGACCGATAAACTGTCAACGGTGCTCACCACGACAGTACCATTGTGACCGATATACTGTCAACGGTGCTCCACACGACAGTTCTAGTGAGACCGATATACTGTCAATGGTGCTCTACACAACAGTACCACTGAGACCAATATACTGCCAATGGAGCTCCACACGACAGTACCATCGAGACCGATACACTGTCAATGGTGCTCCACACGACAGTACCATTGAGACCGATATACTGGCAATGGTTTTATACACAACAGTACCATGGAGACCGATATACTTTCAATGGTGTTCCACAAGACAATACCATTGAGACCGATATACTGTCATTGGCTCTAAACACCACAGTACCATCGTGACCGATCTACTGTCAATGGTGCTCCACACGAGACCGGTATACTGTCCGGTATACTGTCAATGGTATTCCACACGGCAGTACCATGGAGGCCGATATACTGCCAATGGGGCTCCACACGACAGTACCATTTAGACCAACATACTGACAATGTGGCTCCACACGAGAGTTCTATTGAAACCGATATACTGACAATGGTTTTCCACACGACAGTATCATTGAGACCGATATACTGTCAATGGTGCTCCACACGACAGTTCTTTTGAAACCGATATACTGACAATGGTGTTCCAAACGACAGTATCATTGAGACCGATATACTGTCAACAGTGCTCCACACGACAGTTCTAGTGAGACCCATATACTGTCAATAGTGCTCCAAATGACAGTAACATAGAGTACGAAATGCTGTCAATGGTGCTCCAGACGACACTACCATTGTGACCGATATACTGTCAATGGTGTTCCACACGACAGTTCTCTTGAGACCGATAAACTGTCAACGGTGCTCCACACGACAGTACCATTGAGACCAATATACTGCCAATGGAGCTCCACACGACAGTACCATTGAGACCGATATACCGGCAATGGTGCTCCACTCGACAGTACCATTGAGACCAATATACTGGCAATGGTATTCCACACGGCAGTACCATGGAGGCCGATATACTGTCAATGGTGTTCCACACGACAGTACCATTTAGACCAACATACTGGCAATGTGTCTACACACGACAGTACCATTGTGACCGATATACTGTCAACGGTGCTCCACACGACAGTTCTATTGAGACCGATATACTGTCAATGGTGCTCCACACGACATAACCATTGAGACCGATATACTGTCAATGGTGCTCGAGACGACAGTGCTATTGAGACCGATACACTGTCAATGGTGCTCAACACGACAGTACAATTGAGACCAATATAATGTCAATAGTGCTCCACACGACAGCACCATTGAGACCGATATACTGTCAACGGTGCTCCACACGACAGTTCTAGTGTGACCCATATACTGTCAGTGGTGCTCCATACGACATTACTATTGAGTAAGATATACTGTGAATGGTGCTCCACACGACAGTACCATTGAGACCGAAAGACTGTCAATGGAGCTCTACACGACAGTACCATTGTAACCGATGTACTGTCAATGGTGCTCAACACGACAGTACCATTGGGCTTGATATACTGTCAATGGTGCTCCACACGACAGTACCATTGAGACCGAAAGACTGTCAATGGTGCTCTACACGACAGTGCCATTGAAACCGATATACTGTCAATGGTGCTCAACACGACAGTACTATTGAGCCCGATATACTGACAATGGTGCTCCACACGACAGTACCATTGAGACCGATACACTGTCAATGGTGCTCCACACGACAGTACCATGGAGACATATATCCTGTAAATGGTGCACCACATGACAGTACCATTGAGACTGATATACCGTCAATGGTGCTCCACACGACGGTACTATTGAGACCGATATACTGTCATTGGTGCTCCACATGACAGTACCATTGAAACCGAAATACTGTCAACGGTGCTCCGCACGACAGTTCCAGTGAGACCAATATGTCAATATTGCTCCACACGATAGTACCAATGAAACCGATATACTGTCAATAGTGCTCCAGACGACAGTACCATTAAGACCGATATATTGTCAATGGTGCTCCATATGACAGTACCATTGAGACCGATATACTGTTAATGGTGCTCCACACGACTGTTCTAGTGAGACCCATATACTGTCAATGGTGCTCCACACGACAGTACCATTAAGACCGATATATTGTCAATTGTGCTCCACTAGACAGTACCATTGAGACCGATATACTTTAAATGGTGCTTCCATGACAGAACCATCAATCCCAATATACTGTCAATGGTGCTCCACACGACAGTACCCTTGAGACCGATATATTGCCAATGGTAGTCCACACGACAGTACTATTGTGACCGATATACTGTCAATGTTGCTCCACACGACAGTACCATTGCGACCTATATTTTGTCAATGGTGCTCCGCACGACAGTTCTAGTGAGACCCATATACTGTCAATGGTGTTCCACACGACAGTACCATTGACAACGATATGCTGTCAATGGCGCTCCAGACAACAGTACCATTGAGACTGATATACCGTCAATGGTACTCCACACGACGGTACCATTAAGACCGATATACTGTCAATGGTCCTCCACACGACAGTACCATTCGCCCGATATACTGTCAATGGTGCTCCACGCAACAGTACCGTTTGCCCGATATAATGTCATTGGTACTTCACACGACAGTACCATTGAGACCGATATACTGTCAGAGGGGCTCCACACGACAGTACCATTGTGACCTATATACTGTCAATGGTGCTCCACATGACAGTACCATTGAGTACGATATACTGTCAATGGTACTCCACACAACAGTACCATTGAGACTGATATACCGTCAATGGTACTCCACACGACGGTACCATTGAGGCCGATATACTGTCAACAGTGCTCCACCCGATAGTTCTAGTGAGACCCATATACTGTCAATGTTGCTCCACACCACAGTACCATTGTGACCGATATACTGACAATGGTGCTCCACCCGACCGTTCCATTGAGTCCGATTTACTGTCAATGGTGCTCCACACGACAATACCATTGGGACCTATATACTGTCATTGGTGCTCCATACGACAGTATCATTGGGACCGATATACTGGCAATGTTGCTCCACACCGCAGCACCATTGAGACCGATATACTGTCAATTGTGCTCCACACAACAGTACCATTGAGACTGATATACCGTCAATGGTACTCCACACGACGGTACTATTGAGACCGATATACTGTCAACAGTGCTCCACACGACAGTTTTAGTGAGACCCATATGCAGTCAATTGTGCTCCACACGACAGTACCAATAAGTACGATATGCAGTCAATGGTGCTCCAGACGACAGTACCATTGAGCCCGATATACTGACAATGGTGCTCCACACGACAGTACCATTGAGACCGATAT
>SDVV010015664.1:0-14466 GCA_016164225.1 Gammarus roeselii | reverse complement strand
AATGGTTGATTTTGACGCTGCTCTGATGTGCTTTCCCGCCCTTGGCATCCCGCTGTCGGGATGGTCGTGGGTGGGGGGGGGCCCGTCCATTATGACGCAGCGGGGGTAAACCAGTGAAAACTGTCGGGCCCTGCTGCTGACGACGGTTCCTCGGTGCATTCGGGACCCAGAGTGTAAGTTGAGGGGCTACCGGCCGGACCCTTTAGCACAAAGGGGCTAAGTTGTGTGAGTGTGAGCGTGTGAGGTGCGCCTTGCCGTCGGCCATCCCCCTTTCTGGGGGATGCGTCCTAGTGTCTGTATCTGTATTTATCTGTAATGCGGTGGAGAGACCACCTCACTTGCACAGGTGTTAGGGGTTTAAACAGCTTCGTATAGTGCGGAATGTTTTCTGATAGCGATAAGCTTTTTCCGGTAGGTTGGGTCAGTGAGTAGGCTTAGTAGGTTGCACGGGGGATTTAAGAACGTTCGTCAGGCTGCCGCGAGTGCGTGGTGGCAACAGGGCAAGGTGTTTAGAAGTGTCCAGTCTCATTATTTACATTAAGTCTAAAAGGAATACACGGCCGTGAGAAGATATTGGGTACAGTAGCGACATATAATTAATGAACGATTGAATATTGGAATTTATTTATTATTTGTGATTTGCTTCCATGTTCCACCGGAGTCCCAACGCGAAGTTAATGCAGACTCCCCCGTAGGGCGGTCTGGATATTGGAAAAGTCTTCCATTATTATTTCTCGCTACAGGCCTACATGTCAACAAAATAAGAGTTTGATTTGCCGAAATCATGGAGCATGCACACATTTTGGCAGCCAAATGTAAACATGAAGCACAACTCCCTTAGCAAGTCTAATCATTAGTGGAGTTTGTTTGATAAAGATAGGCTATTTTCAATTCATATTTTGCTCCTGTCCCTAACAGACAGGAGCAATTTTGAATTACTTACGATTGACATCTAAAGGTATATCTACATACACGATTTACATGCAGAAAAGTTTTGTTTGAGACCCAAGAAGGCCTAAGATCATGTATGGGAATTCCTCGCAAGGCCACAGAAAGGGCTTCTGAGCGCCAAACATATTACTATCAGTGAAGTTGAAGTGACATGCACTGGACATCACAACCGTTTCAATCGAAGCATAGGCAGGGCGGTGTTACGGCATGACCAAACGAGCATGCATCGTGATGGCGTCACTAATGGTCACGCCACAATTATACAGTGTGTGGTGGCTTCGTGACTGTAACTTCATTCCGAGACCGCCTTCACGATGCTACGTCTTTGCCTCGTCACCCTCGCGCAGCCCTTGGGCGGTCTCGGTCTCATGACATAAGGCCTTAACCTTTCATCCGTCCCGCCCCGCCCAAAGCTAGCAGGGCCGTTCAGCTGGTGTCACTGCCCTCCGCTGTTGGGCGTAGCCTCCCAGCGCCAGATGGTGGCGTCGTCGCACACGCCGATCAGGGTGCCACCATCCCTGCTGAAAGCCGTCTGGCGGATGGCGGCGGTGCAGCGAGGGTGGCTCAGGGTGCTCGGCCGCACCATGCGCGGGTCGGGCGTGGTCATCTCCCACACGTAGATCTTCCCTTGTTGGTTGCCAACTGCCAACATCTGCAAAAAAATTGCGCTCGAGTTATCTCAAGGGACTAGTGCCATCAATCCGTGACGAGAACCATTTCTCTGTTGTCTGCCAACTATCAACAACTGAAATAAATATACAGTGGTCATCTCTAAGAGACATTACCCTTTGGCACAAAAGGGCTAAGTTGTGTGAGTGTGAGCGTATGAGGGTGTGAGGTGCGCCTTGCCGTCGGCCACCTCCCTTTCAGGGGGATGCGGCCTAGTGTCTGTATCTGTATCTCTAAGAGACCTAGACTAATAATTATCATAGCATAAATAGTATTACTGTAGTCTCACACTTGTTGGTTAGGGACATTCAGCATCTTCAGACATAGACAATTATATTCGCGAGGAGACCAACAAGTATCTACGTCGAAGTTGATGCAACCGACCTATAATCTTAATTTACTGCCATCACTTTGAAGAGATGAGACTAGTTGACCCAAGGAGACATGGCCGATAAATTTCCCTGGCGAGAAGTTCCCAATTAATTTTCAGGTTGATTACAAACGGCTAACGTCTGCTATGGAGTAGGACCTGTATCAGTGAAGAAGTTCAGGCCACGATTGTCCCAATCTAGAAGACTATTATAACATTGATCCTCAATGTGATATCTTCTTTGTCCTGCCACGTAAAAAACGCTGTGGCCGATACCCCTCATGCCCTATCGTCTCCACACTACCTAGACGGGAGCTGTGATCATCCGCGCACTGCCTGCGCAGTCACCTTATGGATTTGTTTCAAGCTGTTTATGATAGCTTTTATATTATACTTTTGTTATCTCAATTCTCTCAATAAAAAGCTATTTCTCTGTAATGTAGTAAGAGCCATTGTGAAGCATGCGCTTCTGCTTTTTATTCGAATGAGTTTTGAAGAGGAAACATTACAGAGACGTATTTAGTAGAGAATCTTGAGAACATTCGCCGAACGTGTTTTTCGACCGATTTAGGCCATCGTGACATTCCACCTTACTCGAGAATTTCGAAACTTTCAAGTTTCTTGACTGTTCCCGAGTTTTTAGGTTTTGACTAAAAACCTGGCTGCTCGGCGCTAAATATCAGCCAGGTACAGCGTGGCGTCTCCCGCTCCCGGCGGTCTATGCCGGCTGAACCCCCTACCCACTCCCTACCTATAAAAGCGAGGTCTGCCCTGCCCCATCATGCATGAGGGTTAGCAAAGCTGCTTTCCGTGAGGAGACGTTAGTGCGTTGTAAAAATAGCAGGAGGAGGAGGAGGCCCCCTATGGCTCTTACTATATCAGAGAGAAATAGCTTTTCATAGAGAGAATTGAGATACAGATACAGACACTAGGCGGCATCTCTCAGAAAGGGGGTGGCCGATGGCATAGCGCACCTCACACAACTTAGTCCTTTTGTGCTAAAGGGTCCGGCCGGTACCCCCTCAACATACACTCTGGGTCACGAATGCAGTCTTAGGATCCGTCGTCAGTAGCAGGGCCCGAAAGTTTTCACTGGTTTACCACCACCCCCCCCTCCCCCCACCCACGACCATCCCGACAACGGGATGCCCAGGACAGGAAAGCCCATCAGAGCAGCGTCAAAATCAACCCATCTTCACTCACGCCTGTTCATTGCACGCTCTCTCACCACCTCCACATTCATGTCTCTCCTTCCTAACGCCTGCTTCACACCATCTATCCACCCAAACTTCGGTCTACCTCTAGGCCTACGACCACTCGCCTCCGCATTTATCACCCTTTTAACCAAACTCCCTTGATCCATCCTCCCCATGTGCCCGAATCATCTCAGAACACGCTAATCCACTCTGTCCTCCAACTTGTTCACCATCCCTGTTCTGATTCGAACCACGTCGTTGGTGATCCGGTTTCTCAGCGTTACTCCAGCCATGCTCCTCAAACATTTCAACTCGAAAACATTCAACCTTTTTCTCTCCTCCGCTCTCACCTCCGGAGTAGGATGGATGAACAAAAATTGATTGTTATATGGACATCGTGCTATGTAAGCTTTGAGTGCGGTCATAGGGCACAGGCTGTGTGCCCGGCTATCCGGGGTAGCAGTGAGGCGATAAAGATGAGCGGTGGCTAGTGGGTGAGAGTCTGGTTTTTGTACAGGAACTTGTCCGCGGTCAGTGTGAGCGTGCATGGAGGGTTCTTGGGGCAATGTAGTCCCGTGCCAGACATGGCTGCAATCTCAGAGACCCTGTTTCCTGCTGCGAGAGCGACGATAAACGGAGTCTTCTGAAAGAGCGTCAAAAGTGACGTCGTCTGAGTGTTGAAGCGAGGAGAGATTAGATTAGAGTGTCAAGGCTTTTTAGTGCACTGGAGTCAAAGTCCTTCTGGCACCAAACTTCAAACTGGCAGCCAGCGCTGCATTAAGTCATCGACAAATCATCCTCAGTCTCCGGAATTGTTTCGACTCACGGCAAGCTCAGGTCACTACTGTTAATAGGGGTATATAGAGAGGTCACATATGTGTCCTACTCAAAGTGAGCAAAGAAAACGGTGGTCCTCCAGGATGGAGGAGTTCATCGGTAAGTAAAATTTAGTATGATCAATTCACAACAGATCAGATTTCAGTTAGGAGGCCGGTTTCTTGAAAGTAGCTGAGAAGTGGTTCCGCACTGAATTGACTCTGAGGGAACTCAGTAAGCATTAGGCGGAGTATATTAGGAAGGTCCAGGAACCGGCTCCTGGGGAAGTATGTGCGCCGACATTCCGTCCATGAGGGGCATTCTGCCAAGACATGGGCTATTGTAAAAGGGACTAGACAGTCCATGCAGTAAGAAGGTGGTGACGCCTCCATTAGATGTCTGTGCGTTAGTCTGCTATGTCCTATTCTCAATCGGAATAGAGTTACATCAGTCCGTCGAGATCGGCTGCTTGATGAGACCCAGGGTATGGTTGTGTCTCTAATAGTACGCAATTTATTGCTCATGGGAACATCAGACCATTCCATGTTCCATTCATTTCGCACAGCTCTTTTTATCGCTGGGTAAAAGTCTTTGTATGGCAGTGTACGCTGTTCTGCTGGGTCAGGTGCCACTGCAGCTCTTCGCGCCGCTTCGTCGGCCCGCTCATCTCCAACCACCCCCACAGTGGCCTGGAACCCAGCACAAACGAGCGTTCTTGTTTCTGGAGGACACAAGCCAGCGCATGATAGCTGAAACAGTAGGGTGGCAATTGTTGAAGATCTCCAGGGCTTGAAGCGCACTGAGCGAATCACTAAAGATTGAGATATTGGCATCAGGAAGAGTATCAGCCGCCAAGATAGCATCGGCATAGGCCGTGAGTTCAACAGTGAAAACTGACGCTGATGTAGAGAGTTTCCTAGTGACGACGCGCCTGGGGAGCACAGTAGCACAGCCCACTGCATCGTCGTCTTTTGATCAATCAGTGAAGATATGCAAGCTCTCAGCGTGATGAGTTTCCGCATGGGCTATAAAAATAGCTCGAAGATTTTGGGGTGCAACATCTGCCTTTCGGCCAGTAAAATAGTGAGAGCAGAGCATATTTTCTGGTAAACGCCGGATGGGAATAGCATCTCGTGGGAGAGGGTCCACCATGGTGTGTGGTAGTCCAAGCTCAGCAGTGAAGAGCTCGATACGTTTTGAGAAGCTCGAAGAAGGAGCAAGATTGGAGTGGCACTGTCGGATTGTGGTACACGTAGGGGAGGTTGGGCGAGCAAGAACATGACAATAAAATTGGAGGTCAATTTGTTCCCGTCGCAGGGCAAGACTAGGCTCACCTGTTTCACAAAGAAGGCTGACAATAGGGGAGGAGCGGAAGGCTCCAGTACAAGCGCGAAGGGCGGCATTGTGAACTTGTTCCAGTGTTTTGAGAATATTTGGGTTCGCGGAGCCATAGATCACGCTCCCATAGTCCAGCATGGACCGGATGATAGTGCGGTAAAGTCGTAATGATGATATTCTATCTGCACCCCAGGTGAAGTGCGATGCGACCAGAAAGAATGACAAATCGCTGTAAGCAGTCTACCTTAAGCTGCTGCACGTGGTACTTCCAGGTTAGTTTCTGGTCGAATATTAGTCCTAGAAAGCGGACTGTAGGTAGGAAAGGAATCATTTCTCCATAAAGTCCGAGGTCTGGTTCCATGTGTGTGCGAGACCGATGGATATAAAGTGCACATGTTTTGCTTCTAGATATTTTAAAGCCTCGAGATTCTGTCCAGGCAACTACCTGGGCAATTGCCCTCTGTAGTTTACTTTGGAGTAGGGAGACAACTGGCGCCGATGCGTATATCATTAAGTCATCAACGTACAGTGACCCATTCACGGAGGGAGGGATCACTCCCGTGATCCCATTAATGGCAATCGCGAACAGAGTACACGAAAGGACGCTACCTTGGGGAACCCCTCATCTTGTGTATGTATGTTCAAAAGGTGATTGCCGATTTTAGACCGGAAGACTTTCCGCCGGAGGAAGTTCCGAACGAAAAATGCTAGGTGACCCCGGATTCCCATCCGGTGAATCTATCGGAGGATGCCATAACGCCATGTTGTATCATATGCCTTCTCAAGGTCAAAGAAAACGTAAACAGTGTGCTGCTTGGATATCACAACGAGCAATAATGCGTCCTGCGCTGATAGCATCCTTCGAAATCCGAATTGTAATGGGGAGAGGAGTGAGTTCGCTTCCAAGTGCCGAGTCAGTCGGGCATTCACAATTTTCTCCAGAACCTTCGCTACACACGAGGTGAGAGCTATAGGGCGGTAGCTGGTCAATTCATCGGTTGGCTTACCAGGTTTTGGGAAAGAGAGAACCACTGCCTCCCTCCACCGATCGGGATATGAGTAAGTAGACCAGATTGAGTTGTAAATAAGACAGAAGTAGGAGAGTGCAGAGGGATGTAGGTGCCGGAGCATCTCGTAGGAGATTTGATCTTCGCCAGGAGAAGGGTTGGAGGTGCGAATTGCACCAAGGATTTCGCGTACCGTGATAGGTTCATTGCAAGGTATAAGGGAGTTTATGGAGAAGTCCAGATCATTTTGTTCAGCAGTACGCTTTGTGATATGGAAAGTAGGGCTGTACCCAGAATCCGAGCTGACGAAGGAGTAATGTGTTGCAAAGAGTTCAGAGACTTCTTGCGGATCGGTGTGGGTCGTTCCCATCACCCTTAGGGTTGGGGGGGAAGGGGGGGGGGGGTGAGAGCAGTACTTTCCAGCCATTTTCCGTATGCGGGACCACACTTTAGACATGGGTGTGTTCACATTAATAGACGATACGAAGTTTTGCCACGATTCTCTCCTGGATAGGAAGTATGTATTTCGTGCTTTTGCAGTTTCGGGATTAAACGTAATTTTATCTGCTACTGCTTTGGTGCGCTGATATCGATTGAATGCACGCTTCCTTTGCCGTTTTACTATTTCACATAGGTCAATCCACCAGGGTGTTCTAATTTGACGTAGTGTTTCCTTGGTTATAGGGATGCTGCGATCTGCACCGTGAAGGATGGTACAATTAATGTTTTCTACCATCTCGTCACAGGATATATCCTGAGGTGGGAGAGGTATTGTTGTATAAGCAGTGAACGATTGCCAGTTGGCTGTACGCATTATATATCGGCGAGCGGTAGAAGTATCTTCAGGATGGAAAGTACTAATGGTGATGGGGAAGTGGTCACTCCAGTAGGGCTCCTCCAACACTTGCCAGGCAAGGCCTGGGGAGAGGTTTGGGGAGCAGAAGGATAAGTCAATAGCCAATAACGAGGCTGTCTGGGTAGGGAAGTCCGTCGGTTCTCCAGTATCGAGGAGCGTAATATCAGAAGACAGAAGGAATGCTTCGACGTGCCCTCCACGTCCATTGGCTGTGTCTCCCCCAGAGTTTTTTTTTACCATTAAGGCCCTACAAAAAGGTAAGGCGCATACAGTTGACCAACCAGGTTAGTAAGAAGTGCGCATGAAATTAGTTCATTTGGGGAAATATATAGGTTACAAATAGTATCGAGGCGTTTGAGGCCCACTCTCTGGCCTGAGCTTGCAGAGTTGTTTGTAGAGGGATTGAAGTGCGTGCGATTGCTTGGTTTACTATTGTAGCCAGGCCAGTGCCCGGTCGAGCATCGGCAGTGGGCTTTATACCCACTGGGAAAAGATGGTTTGTACAGCCCCAGGAGAGTTTCCTGGAGACAAACTACCATTGGATTATAGGTTTGGGTTAATTTCAATAGTTCAGCTTAGTTAGCACGATATCCTCCAATGTTCCATTGAAGGACGAGGGTATTAAACATTGTGGTTTAGGTTAGAGAAATTCAAGGTCTAGGCTTGAGTTGATAAGGTCTAATTATATATCACTTTTGTAGACTCACTCACGGCCTGTCGGCCGCGCTCGACGAGTATCGCTGGAGCTTCTCTTTTGGTTACGAGTCAACAAAGGATCACTTTCGCTTGGGTCATCACCATCCAGGTCGGAGCAACTGCGCTTAGCGCTGGTAAGCGGCAAGCGAGTTTCTCCGACCAGAGGCGACGATGAGGTAGGGTGGGTATCACTCAATACTGTGCTCGGCGCAGTTCCCTTACGATTATAATCCGGAGCGGCTAAGCGAGGCAGAGGCGAAGGGGCATTCGGTACCTTAATAAAAGCACCAGAATAACATCCGAGTTGAGCAGCAGTCTGGCTCGGCTGCGCGGTTACCAAGGGTAATCCTGGTTGGGCTTGGAGTAAGGCGGGTTTAACCGTTGGTGACAGATCCCAGGTTTTCGTCTTGTGTGGCTGGTGAGGAGCGCGTTGAGGTGGCAGCGTTTCTTTATGTGGTGCTGCCTCCAATAAAGGCAGGTTGTGGTCCAGATTCAGGTCTGGGACTCCCATTGCACGTCGATCAGCAAGTGATGGACGAGGCGAGGTGGGAATGAGGGAAGGTATCCCCAGCGGTATTTTCAAGTTTCCGAACAGTGCAAATGACTGTTGGCGTGGGCTGTTGTAAGGCATCCTGTCGTAGGTTAGCAGGAACCCAGGTTACAGGTGTTCCCGCTGTCCCTGCAGCAAAGCTAGCAAGCGGGCGGATAAATTTAGAGGTTACTTGTCTCTTGGCTTCGGGGTAGGAAAGGCGTTCTCTAGCTTGAACAGCGAGTATCTCCTTTTCGAGTCCGTAATAGAAGCATTCGCGTGATGACGCAGGATGGTTCTCTGAACAGTTGGCGCACTCAGCAGGTCGGTCACAATTGTAGCCATGTGCATCCTTACCACAGCGGAAGCATGTACTTTTTACGTTTCTCAATCGGCAGGCATCACTTTCATGACCAAACTTTTGGCAGTTGTAGCAGCGTCTGGGATTAGGGATGTATTCTCGGACCGAGCACTGAGTACAGCCAATGTGGACATCAGAAGGCAGAGAACAGAGCTTGAATGTGAGGATGTAGACGCCAGTGTACTCCTCAACTCCGCTTCGCCGTCGTTTCACTCTGTATATTTTGGTGACTTGCTGATCCGCGAGTTCAGTAAGGATATCGTCGTCAGAGTGGTTTGGTCTGTTTTTATAATATATAGTTCCTTGTATCGTGTTAAGAGAAGGGTGCTCATCAACTTTTACAGGTATATTATTCAGTTGTTTCAGGTTTTGAATGTTCCCACCTTGCTCCTCATCCTTCACCACTACCAGAAGGGAGCCGTTCTTAAGCTCATTGATGCGCTTCGGGGGTCCCCCCAGTGCAGCGCAGAATTGTAGATTAGCTTGATTAGTATTTGTATCGGACAGGTTCTCTCCCGAGATTGCCCTGACGGTGAAGAACTTAGTGTAGTTTTATTTTTAAAAAGATTTTCAAGTATTTTATGATTTGCAAGGTATCGTTCATGGGGTCTTACACGAAGTGCCGCACCCGCGGTACGGTCGTGTGTCTTGTTTCCAAAGTCAACCCCAACAGAAGTGGAGGAAAGCTGCTGTTGACTAATCATCTCTCCATCAGGCATCCTGGGATGGAGGGGGTTTACGTCCACTTTTTGGGCGCGACCGCCGGGTGATAGCGGTGATGAAGAGCGTCCGCCAGATGGTGACGCTGATACGTTAGCATCCTGCGGTGACCGTTGCTGTTGTTGCAATAGCCGTTGTTCAAAAGAGTTGTCCAATCGAGAAGTCTGGGTTGTCAACATTTGCTGAGTTTCTGGCGAGGAATCCATGAGAAGTCCAGGCGGCCCCCCTTACCATGCCCACGCCCACCACGGAGCGCTTAAAGCAAGTGTTTTCTGGCTCTTTCAATAGCACCACTTGTGAGCTATGTGAAGGTTCGTTTCCCCTGCAAACATATTCCGACGGTTAAGCAGGACCTTCCAACAGCTCTACCCCAGCAACGGGTTCGCTGAAGGTTGTCCCACCCCCCGGTCCACAATATCGCAGAGGTCTGATGCAGTCATATCATTTATAGTGTGGTCTGTCGTCAGCTTTGCTACTTAAGCCGCCTTGATAGTTGGTGAGTATAGATTTAATTCAAGAATGTAACGAAAAAAAATCGACAACAAAATAAAATATGTAGCTAACGGAAAAAGGAAAAAAAAGCAGAAAATATATAAATAACAAAATAAAATATATACCGCGAAAAAAAAATATGGGGGGAGGTTGTCAAGAGAAGAATAGAGATAAGTTAATGCAGCTTCAACAAAACAAACGAGGTAAAAGGAGTAGCCAAGGTGAAAGCATAACCAGGAAGGGGTAGAGAAGGAGAGATAGTGAAAAGTAAAAGGGTCAGAAAAGAAAATAGGGTGTTCAGCCCCCGGTTGGATCATGACCCCGTGAACCATTAGCTTTAGGGGGGGAGGAGAGGCGAGCATGTCGAAAACCGGCTCAAGCGTCCACTGCGGCACGAAACGTCGTAGTGGTGGGTTCTCGTGAAACTGGGCCCTAGCCAGTTTCGTAAAGATCGCCGCGTGGGTCGTGACACCAAAGCCATGGAAGAGAGGCAAGTTGAGCGCATTTCTGTACACCAAACTGTACGAAGATTAAGCCGCTTCTGCTTGCCGGCGTAGTGCAGGAACTTCAAGAGGGTGGCCTGGTTGATGGACTGCACCTTCGTGGCGCGTAGTCACGCTTGGAAACGAGTCCAGACGCTTTGATATTGAAGTTGTGTGGATTGCCTGTGCGTGTTAACCAAGGTGTCTGCCAGCGAGCTATTGAAATTGATCGTAAGCAGTTTTTTTTACAATTAAATGCGAGATAACGCGAGAAGGGTCGTGATGTTAGAGGGACCTTCTTGCCTTCGATGCGCTGGGACACGTCGAAGGCGAGCGAGAGATCGACCGTGGGCCACCACAGTATGTTGGGGTGGTCGGGGACCACTAGGACGCCGCTGTAGCAGTACGTCTCGAGTTTGCGGAGCACTTGGGGTATCAGGTTGTGGAGGGAAGAGGTATATTTCCTTCCACTGATTCCAGTCGCATTGGAGAGAATCCACTAAGCCACTCGTGGGTGAGAAAACGGAGCTGCAAAATAGTGAGAGCTTGTGGTTCCCCGAATGCGCGAAGAGGTTGATGTGCACGGTCCCACGCAGGGTAGAGAGACGGGAGAAGCACTGAGGCATCAGCGCCCATTCCGTTTCTACCGGTAGGAGACGTGAGAGCTGATCGGCCAAAACGTTCTGCAAACCGGAAAGGTGGGTCGCGAGGAGAGAGAGGTGGTGGCACTTCTGCAGCGCCGGGGCCATGCTGAAGCACAAGTGGTTCACCATGGCCACTGCCGTGCTGTTGTCGGACATCACGCAGACTGTGGTGCGGTGCCAATGAGCTCGTGCACCTAGCGCGTGTATGATGGCAAGCGATTCCTTCGCCGTAATATGTAGATTGCGTTCCAAGGGAGACCAGCGGCCCTATGACTGCTGGTCGCTGCAGCATACGGCACCCCACGCTTCGTCTGATGCATCCGTCCACAGGAGGTGCTCCGGTGGAGGCATTACGAACGGGTCGGAGGATTGAAGGAAGGTCTCGCTACGTCAGTGCTGAGCTGCACGGCGAGTAGAACTCCTCTTGATTGGGCGGTAGTATGTCCAGTGTGCTGTCGTCCTGTATGAGGAAGTGCGTCCCTAGATCGCCGAGGAAGGCGCGCCTCTGTCGAGCCTCTGTGACCCGGGAACCGTGGGGCCGACACGTTCAGGAGGCAGAACTGAACCATTTCTTGTTTACTTTTTGTGTTCTGCCTCATAACTTGATGTTTCCTGTGTGTTTTTCGGCTAGGCAGGCAGAGTTTCACTTACCTAGTTTATTGCTTGCTTGTTGTTGCTTTATACTTCAATCTGCTCCCTGCATGTGCTTGTCTAATCTGAGAGGACCCATCAAGTTTAAGCGGAGCCCCACTTAGGTGAGTACACAATACCTTAATTAGGCTAGTCTTTGATTTGATTTGGGCCTCATTTCCACCAGAGCCTCAGCGTGAGTCATAATAGGCTCCCCCGTAAGGCGCGACCGTCGTTGATTCAGGTAAGTCCGCACGGCCTCGCGTGCGAAAATATTAGTATTGTCAAGATGAAGTCAGTACATATTTAAATTGTGACATATTCGCGTACTGGCGCGTACGAGAGAGTAAAGAGTTAACGCGTATCTTTGTAAAATGTGTTATTTCTGTGCGTAATGGGGTGAAGAGACCTCCTCACTTGCACAGGTGCTTGGGGTTCAGACAGCTTCGTATAGTCCGGTGTGTTTTCCGAAAGGGATTAGCTTTTTACGGTAGGTTGGATCATGGTTAGGCCATGACTGTGCGGCCCGTGAACCTACGAGATGACTTGAGGGTATTTGTATAAGGGGCGAGACTGAGGAAGAAACCCCAAAAAAAACAGCATATTATATGACCTTTCATTCACTGCTCTCTGCCAACAGCCATCATCTGCACTAAAATTATTTATCATCTTCACAACGTTGATGCCTGAACAAATTATGACGAAACAAATATTTTTGAGGAGTCACTAGTTGCAGTCATCTTCACAGAAGAATGTGAATATACCATGATGTTTTTTAACGCTGCCCTGATTAGCTTTCTTGCCTTTGGCCTCTCGTTAAGAAACAGGATAGTCAGGTGGCTCGGTCCAGGTCGCCATTATGCGGTAGGTGTAAATCAGTTACACTGTCGGGCTCTGCTGCTGACACTAACCTCGGACCACACTCATGAACCGGAGTGTGTATTACGGGGTCTTTCGGCCAGACCCTTGAGCAAAAAAGAGCAAGTTGTGTGAGTGTATGACGTCCGCTTTGACGTCGGCCACCCCCTTTCCTGGGGATGCGACCTAGTATCTGTATCTGTGTCTTCAACAAACCATCTGGTCGTTTAGAAAAGTTGAAAGCGGATACAATTAGGGCTGCTCGAAGAAAAAAGAATAAAGTAAACCCCCCATTGTAAATTTTCAAGTGACGTCAACACATCATTCACAGAACACAAATTCCAATACCCTCCTTCTTTTGACACAATGATAACCATACGTTAAAGAACAATTATGCGTATATTAGTTGGCTTTTTGCTCAAGGCACAATATTAATGTCTGAGCTGTAAACTCGTACATGGAATACCTTTAGGTGGATCAGGTATTCAAAGGTGCTCAAAAAAAGAAACTACATACATAAATTGGATACTTTGTTATATATTCACAAGGTGAACGGTGCAACATTGTAATTGGAAACGGTATCTAGTTACAGTGGGCGACCTGCCATTAGGTGAAGCACATGTCGGCGGGTATCCGGATTTTCGTGCAGTACGCCGGCCGTGGCTCCACCGCAGAAGGAACTAATGGTAACCTACAACAACTACCAGCAATGGAGATTCAGTCACTCACCCTCTGCCAAAAATCAAGTGAAAATCTCATGAACCAAATCTGGCACTCCTTGTAGTCGAACTTGTGCAAGATGGTGACGTTGGTGTCGTTGAGTTTGAGTTCGGTCTGGTTGAGCAGACCAGGCTTCCAGCAGACGATAGTGTTCTCGCAGCTCTGAACACAGCAGCACCACGTGATTAGGGTCAATAACTTCTTAATTCCTGTTATATCTTAACCTACTTCAATGTCATACACTCCACTGCAAATCCGAGCTACACAATAGTCTACTCAAAGAGGGATGTTATATGTAGCTAACTATAAGAGCAAGATATGAATACGTCAGTAAAGTCGGCTCAGAGCTGTTAGCAAAGTTTGAACTGAATTGGTTATATTTAATTTTCAAATGTTTAGTCAACTTAGAATATTGCTAGATGAGACAGCCGAAAAAACACGACATTTACTCTTGCAAGCACTCACTTTGGATAAGACAAAATTGCCGAGCCACCGGACGCAGTCGACGTAGTTCCTGTGTATATCTCTAGTCGAGAAGTCGGGAAAGTTCTGCTCGACAGTGTCGAAAGGACGGTTGGAGCGAGCAGGATTAAATGTGTAGGAGTCTCGTATGGCCTTCTGCATCACGTCTGTGGTAAGGCTCCAGATCTTGAGAGAGTGGTCCATGCCACACGACACCATATATCGACCGTCCACGTCGATGTCCTGAGAGCAAATGTGGGTATGATGTCTCGAGACAATCTGCATCTGCCTGGTTTACCCCCCTCGTGGAACAGACTGATGTCGAAACTCTTCTCTAGATTATAGTGGTCAGTAGTAACGAGCAAAGGCATTTCATTTAAACAGCAACGTGAAAAGTCTTAAAAACTAGATGTCCCTAGCCACACAGAATTTTAGAATTGCATTGACTCCATATAGCCTATATCGACAGCGCAGTAGTTCAAACTAGTGAAATTACCACTGCAACATTATTGAGGATGGTATGATCACTTGTAACTACTCCTTTTTATTCATAATCAAACAACATGCGTGAAACTGATGAAATACCTTCCCAGAAAATCCCGCAATTCATCCATGGTTTAAATTCATACATATGTACATTTACATATATAGCTATATATATATTCATAA
>SDVV010015663.1:0-14467 GCA_016164225.1 Gammarus roeselii | reverse complement strand
GCCCTAAAAAATGCAGCTGCATAATCATATCTTTAGTTCCAATTAATGCGTGCAATCGTGCATAAATATCAAGTAAAAATCCATGACATTGTTTTATAAACTGTGCTTGCTCTTGTTAACCCAGCCTAAGCACGAGCAAACTCGCTAACAGCTAATGGCGGAAGCACTTGTCTAATCTGGTTCTCGTGCACCTTGCCCTCGTAGCCACTACTGTGGACACCAGTGACTTCATGGAGAGCATGACTGATGACCAGATCGCCAAGCTCTCCGAGGAGTTCGACCGCAGGGCGCAGGACGATGGTATTATCAACGGGGATGTCCGGACCAGCCGAGGGACCACCCCCAGCAGGAGCGATACCAGCCCCGACCGCGACAGGGTCAGGAAGACCTCTTACACGGAGATCAAGCTGTCGCAGCCCACTCAAGAAGGTCAGTACCGGTGGACTTGACTCCTGCAAAATGGAGGATTGTTCTCGAGGTGAACGCCGAACCAGAAATTGTTGTGTTTTTGTTATCGAATTTAATAATGCTTGTTTATAAAATCGTGAAGACTCCAATCCATTTGACTTCCGACGCTTCAAGTAATCGTAGCACAGTTAAAAGTTGTCGCGTTCTTATTTGATGGAATATAAAAAATCTCAGAAACAATTGCAATTTCCATCCCAACACTGTCTGGCAATGACGATGTAAGTGCAGTACACTCTGATACTTTTGTCAAAAGTTTGCATGTTATGATTCTGCTTTAACTGCTCGTTTTGTGTATATATGTTATTATGAATTATCTAATTCTATAATCAAACAATGCTTAGAAGCACAAGAAAGAAATCACACGAGATATTCTGTTTAGTAGTAATATCAATACCAAAAAAATTCAAAACGAAGTCCTTGAAAATTCAGTGCAAGTGGCTCTCAAGTAAAAGTAACAAGACTATCGAGTCAATTCTCTAACCTTCAAAATGATGGCATTGTTTCGTTAGGTATGTGTACAAGCATGTACTCACAGTTGTTATATTTTTTTATCGAGAACGTTTTTCAGCCCCAAATCTTTCAAAGTCTAAAAGTAGGGTTATATTCCTATGTGCCCTATTAATGTAATATTCCGTATCATTTGCAGACAAGATTGGCGATCTTATTAGCATGAATGTTTAGTTTAGATTCATTTGAGATTGTTTTTTTGCACTTTAAATTTTCTCTGCCTATGATGATATCTGTACTCACTTATTTCATTTATGTGTTTAGTTGTTTGCACTCTAATTTAATCTATGTGTACATGCAGTCATGTGTATATATTCTGTGAAAAAAAATGCTTTCGAGAGTACAGTAGGCTACTGTACATCGACGACTGCATGCAAGGAATACTGTTTCTGAAACTTGTGGATTTTGCTACATGCAGGTCGAAAAACAACAACCCAAGTCGTCCAGAAAGCACGGACTGACTCTAACGTGACAGCCAAGACTGACGTGACGACGTCCACTGTAACTACTGTGACGGCTAGGAAAACCAGTCAGACACAAAAGACATTAGTGACTTGCAAAGATATCGTTAAAAAAGTGTCTAAGAAGAAACGAGATGATTCAACGTCATCATCACCATCAACATCGTCATCATCGTCGTCAAGTTCTTCCACCGACGATGAAGATGAAACAAGGAAGAGACGTTCTTCAAAAACACAGAAACCTAAAAAAGAGAAGGTAAAGAAGACAAAAAAGACCAAACCTGTTGTTGACAGTGTTACTGAAATAAAATCACGACGTCCCAAGCGCGTTGACAGTGTTTCTAAGGAGGTCACCGTCACTACTTCGGATAGAGTTAAAAAACAATCTATTGAGAGCAAAATATCAGATATTAAAGTCGTGGCGATAACGCGAACTTCAACGAAAGCGAAGACCACTGTCGAGAGAGAAATATCACCTGGCAGACCTTCGCAAGAAAAGTCTCCAGAAAGAACTCCTAATACTCGTAAACAACCTGGATCAGCTTCCTCTTCATCATCCCGAGAGAAAGATGTGTCACGACCGACCAGTGTTGACAAGGGTAGGAAGAGTTCAAAATCAAGAGATGTTAAGTCTCCTGAAAGAGCTCCTAAATCCCGCAAACAGCCTGAGTCAGAATCTCTTTCACCATCTCGAGAGAAAAAAGTGACACGTCTGAGAACTACCGACAAGGAGAGGAAGAGTCCAAAATCAAAACAAGCTAAGACTCCTGAGCGAGCTCCAAAAACACCCAAACAACCTGAGTCAGATTCATCTCCATCACGAAAGAAAGATGTGGCCCAACCAAGAAGCGTCGACAAGGAAATAAAAAGTCCAAAACCAAAAGAAACTAAGTCTCCGGAGAGAGCTCATGTGACACGTAAACGACCTGAGTCGGCTTCTCCTTCTCCATCACGGAAAAAAATTGAAACACGACCAAGAAGTGCTGATAAAGGGAAAACACGACCGACCGTTGACGTCATGACCACCGAAGAAACAATTGCACCCAAGAGAGTATGTAAGCATCATTCTCGTGACACCTCTCCCACAGGAAGTAAAAATCCGGCCATATCTAATAAAGCTCCAAGGTCAAACTCTGATTCTAAGCAGCCACTCGATGAAGTCAGCATGCTCAAAAAGAAAGATGTAAAACCATTTGCATTGCCCGACCTTGAATTAAAGGTTCACCCTAGGGAAAGTACATCAAAACAACAACCTTCTCCAAAACCAAATACGAATGATGTGAGAAGACGTCCAGTTGATAATACTGCCGTTTCGGAGCCCAGCACGCAAAAGAAGAAAACAGACAACAAAATAGGTACTCAGTCAAAGAAGCTTGATGACGTCGAACACACTGACCCTCAGCAACCATGTACCACAATTCACCCAGGAAAGAAAGAAATTCCTGACGATAAACACCCAGAATTAGTTGAATTACCAACGAGTAAAGATATCGAACCGCACAGAAAACCGTCAGATACCAAGCAAAAACCTTCGAATAAGCCAGAAACTGAAAATAAAGGCGATGAATACCTGCCCACCAAACCAATCAGTGACCGTCGCACGAGTAAAGAACAACCGAACCTTGCTAAGAGACCGGATTATACGGAAACACTTGTGAATGAAAGTGAAGAGCCAACTTCATCAGGAGTAAATCGCCCCAGAATTTCTCCGGAAACTGTTGAGCAGACTTCCTCAGAAAAAGTTGTTGATGATGAGAATACACCCAAAATACCGGGTGCTTCCAAGCAGCTTGATGCTGCACGAAATAATAGCACGAAGCAACCAACGCATAGAAAGAAAGAAATTCCACTTGTAGAACCATCAGAAATTTCAGTGAAGAAAAAATCGAGTAGACAAGAAAATGTTGAGGATGACACAAATAAACTGGAACTCCTTGGTGATTCTGAACGACCCCACGTGAGTAGAACAATCAGCACGAAGAAACCGTTGGTAAGCAAGCACCATGATGTTTCACCCCATGAATCTTCAAAGCCAGTGAATGATAAGCGTCCGGTTATTTCCAAGGAGGATCCCGCCCCTGTGAACATTGAGGAAGAATTGAACAAATCGGAGAATACTGATCTCATTACGCCGGAGATAATGATAAATCCCGAGGATAATTCAGAAAAAAATTTCACAGTAATTCCGAAAGCAATAAAGACTGTTGAACTTCCTTCAACTCAAGAAAAACCCAACGTGGGAAGGAAGACTAAAGCACCCCAAACGGAAACCATTGCGCAACCGGCTGAGATAAAAAGCGTTCCCGGTATCGAAGGCAAACCATATTCTGGACGTGATAATATTGTCCGGCAACCTGAGAAGGACAAACAACCTAGAGAGGAAAAATCCGCCGCGGTACCTCCAAAAACAATAAATAAGGTGGAACTTCTTAGAACTCAAGAAAAGCCAAGCGTGGTTAAGAAAACTAAAACACCTCAAACTAAAAACAATGCTCAACCAGATGAGATAAGGAAGATTCCCGATTTTGATCTTGAACCTGAACGTAGTGATACAGCTCGAAAACCTGATAAAGAAAAGCAACCTGACGATCATCAACCTAAGGTACCATCCAAGGAAGGTATTAGTGCACCCACTAGCAGTACTAGTAAACCTGACAGTGATGATCGTTTCATGCCTAAAAGGACAATAACTGACCCGCGACCAGAACCTTCGAAGGAACCTAGCAATACTGAACGTTCCAAATCCAAGAAGCAAGATCCTAAAATGGATCTAAAATCGCCTACTAAAGATACAATCGGAAGACTACCAAAGGAGCAAAAAGAACCTAAGGAACCCAAGGAACCCGGATTCACCGATTGCATCAAGAGAGGAAAAGTTCAAGAAGATGATAAACGGCCTACTCAGTCATCATTGCCTTCCAAATCTTCACCAAAAGCTATAAATGAGACAGTAGTTGATGATTCGGATATTAAAAATATTGATGTACAAAGAGCTCAACCGAAAGAAATTTTGCCGGATAAGCTTAGTCCAGATCAAAAAATACCTGACAAGATAAATTATCTTCCCGAGAAACTAGATGACAGCGATCAATTAAAAACTACACGAAAGTCGAGTGATACAAAACTGCCTGAATTACCGACTAAACCAGATTATAAGACTGTTTCAAAAAGCACTAAAGCTTTGGAACCTACTGATAAGGTCCGGAGTCCAGGGAATGTGGAGCAATCAGAAAAAATCTTACCTGAGAATAATTTGCCTTCAGAAAAAAATAAAGATTACAAAAACTTAGATAAGTCACAAGAAAGCATAACACCAAAGACCCAACGGCCTTCTGACAAAAAACCTGACGAAACAAAGAGTGTCTTTATCTCAGATTCGCCTTCCGATTCAAAAAGCCCTACTCCTAAAAAATCTGATGACCGTCCGACTAAGCCCACTGAACCGAAAGAAATACCTAAGAGAACAACCAAATCTCAAGAACCAGAATCAAAACCGATTTCAACAACTAAAAAACAAACATTGGATATCAAGAAACCTCACGCAGTCACGAAGAAAAGTAATGTTTCTGTAAAGACAAACGGTGTCGTCGACAGTGACACAGAGACAAGATCAGAAATCAAAGAAATTGTTAAAAGTTCAAAGAAAAATGTAAAAAAGTCTCCCATTTCCACAACTCATGCAAAACCTGGCAAGAAGACTGTGAGCTCCGCTCCTATTAAAACGCCACCTGAAAGCAATCCTCGGGACATCATTCTTCGGAAGCTCTCTCAGCCTGGTCGAGGTCCAACGGATAAAGCCAAACGCCCTGTTTCGTGTGATATCGACGAGGATACAAAATCGGTGGGATCTGGCGTATCAGGCACCAGTTCTGTTCCCAGTTACATGAGACCTCGCGGAGAACGAAAGCACAGCTGTCCGCATCAAAAAACTCAGGCAGAAATTGAAGAATTATTGTTGACCGCTAATCAATATACTCGTTGTACAAAGCAAAGCAACAAATCAACTGAGTACCTCGCATTGACGAAAACTTCCAGTGTATCAAGAGAAATTACTGATACCACTCACCAAATTGATATGGAAGTACGAAAGAGCACACCAGATTCTACATTTGATGTCGATGAGAAACCTGCGGATGATGAGAAGAGTATCCCCAGAGATCCAAAACTATCGGAAAACACAAACTTTCCAGGAAATGTTTCCTCAACTGGTAGAGTATCAAATAATCAAGTAACTTACTGGATAACTGATGAATTTGGCATAAGACGGCAAGTTACAAAAGATGAAAAATCTCGACCTACTTCTGAAGATGACAAGCCCATGGATCAAACTCGAGCTCTCCCTGAAAATGTATCATCTGTCGACCCATATTCAGCAAACCCTCTCCCCGACGCTGGAGACAAAAATGCTCCTCAAGACGCCACAACCTACTGGATAACGGATGAGTATGGAATTCGCAGACAAGTAACAAAAGATTTTAAATCTTTGGAGTACACTGTTGATAAATATGGACATCGCATTTATGTTGATTCCAAGAAGGTTCCCTCTGAGCAACCCGCGACGAGCAGAAATGCTCCCGATCAGCCCAAGGAGCCTACTAGTACTGACGAATTCCCCATCGATAGTTTCAAAAGTCCTCTCAAAAAGGAAAAGAAATCGCCTTTCCCAGACACTAAGGAACCTTTCGACAGTGAGGTTACTTACTGGATTACTGATGAAAACGGTGTTCGTAGACGTGTTCGGAAAGAATATTCTACTCACGAATACACAATCAATGAGCACGGACAGAGAGTATACATTCCCAAGAACAACGAAATCAGCGATTCAGAGCCCGGCAAGGACGTTACTCCTGATGACACAGCGAGCTACTGGATTACTGATGAATATGGAATCCGCAGAAAAGTTACAAAAGATTTTGAGGCACGAGTACACTGTCGACCAATATGGCCACCGACACTTCGCTACCGGAGATAAGAAAGACAATCCATCAGATGAGAAATCGTCAAAACCTTCGCTAATCAAACCAGATGAGACACCGGAAGACCAGCCTGATGACAAAGTGGCATATTGGATCACTGATGAGTATGGTGTTCGACGCCAGGTGGATAAGAATGAGAAGCGAAGTTACACTGTAGACAAATTTGGTCGACGTATCTATAACATTGATGAACCTTCTGGTAAGGATCCAACCAAACAGACTACTGACTCGCACCCATCCGACAAGAAAGAGCCCGCACAGGACGAATCTACCGATGATACAACGAGCTATTGGATTACAGACGAATATGGAATTCGTCGGAAAGTGACAAAAGATTTTAAAGCACAGGAATATACCGTCGATCAATATGGTCACCGACACTACAATACTGGAGATAAGAAAGACCAGCCATCAGAGAAGGCACCGTCGAAATCTCCGCAAGACAAATCAGACGAAACACCAGAAAAACAACCAGATGACAAAGTAACATATTGGATTACTGATGAGTATGGTGTTCGACGTCAAGTGGATAAGAATGAGAAGCGAAGTTACACTGTAGACAAATTTGGTCGACGTATCTATAACAGCGATGAACCTTCCAGCAAGGATCCAACCAAACAGACTACTGACTCGCACCCATCCGACAAGAAAGAGCCCGCACAGGACGAATCTACCGATGATACAACGAGCTATTGGATTACAGACGAATATGGAATACGTCGGAAAGTGACAAAAGATTTTAAAGCACAGGAATATACCGTCGATCAATATGGTCACCGACACTACAATACTGGAGATAAGAATGACCGGCCATCAGAGAAAGCACCGTCGAAATCTCCGCAAGACAAATCAGACGAAACACCAGAAAAACAACCAGATGACAAAGTAACATATTGGATTACTGATGAGTATGGTGTTCGACGCCAAGTGGATAAGAATGAGAAGAGAAGTTACACTGTAGACAAATTTGGTCGACGTTTCTATAGCAGTGACGAACCTTCCGATAAAGGAGCTACAAAGCCGACTACTGATTCGAAGCCTTCCGACGAGAAAGAACCTGCAAAAGACGATACTCCCGATGACACAACGAGCTACTGGATTACAGATGAATATGGAATCCGTAGGAAAGTGACAAAAGATTTTGAGGCCCAGGAATACACCGTCGATCAATATGGCCACCCACATTACACTACTGGAACTGAAACAGACCAACCATTACAGGAGGCACCGTCGAAATCTCCGAAAGTAAAATCGGACGAAACACCAGAAGACCAACCTGATGACAAAGTGACTTATTGGATTACTGATGAGTATGGTGTTCGACGCCAAGTGGAAAAGAATGAGAAGCGAAGTCACACTGTAGACAAATTTGGTCGACATGTCTACAGCAGTGATAAACCATCTGATAAGGAATCAACCAAACAGACGAGTGACTCGCAGCCATCCGTCAAGAAAGAGCCCGGCATGGACACTGCTCCTGAGGACACAACGAGCTACTGGATTACTGATGAATATGGAATCCGTAGGGAAGTTACAAAAGATTTTGAGGCACAGTACACTGTTGACCAATATGGCCATCGACACTACAATACTGGAGATAAGAAAGATCAACCCTCTGAGAAGGCACCGTCGAAATCAACGAAAAGCAAATCAGATTCGACACCAGAAGACCAGCCTGATGACAAAGTTAATTATTGGATCACTGATGAGTATGGTGTTCGACGCCAAGTGGATAAGAATGAGAAGAGAAGTTACACTGTAGACAAATTTGGTCGACGTATCTACAACAGTGACGAACCTTCCGATAAGGACGCAACAAAACCGACCACTGACTCGCAGCCCTCCCCCGTCAAGAAAGAGCCCACACAGGACCATTCTCCCGATGACACAACGAGCTACTGGATTACAGATGAATATGGAATCCGTAGGAAAGTGACAAAAGATTTTGAGGCCCAGGAATACACCGTCGATCAATACGGCCATCCACATTACACTACTGGAACTAAAAAGGACCAACCATTAGAGAAGGCACCATCGAAATCTCCGAAAGTCAAATCGGACGAAACATCAGAAAAACAGCCTGATGATAAAGTAACTTATTGGATCACTGATGAGTATGGTGTTCGACGCCAAGTGGTGAAAAATGAGAAGCGAAGTTACACTGTAGACAAATTTGGTCGACGTATCTACAACAGTGATAAACCGTCCGATAAGGAATCAACCCAACAGCCGAGTGACTCGCAGCCATCCGTAAAGAAAGTGCCCGGCAAGGACAATACTCCTGATGACCCAACGAGCTACTGGATTACTGATGAATATGGAACCCGTAGAAAGGTTACAAAAGATTTTGAGGCACAGTACACTGTCGACCAATATGGCCATCGACACTACAATACCGGAGATAAGAAAGACAATCCATCAGATAAGGAACCGTCAAAATCTTCGCTAGTCAAACCAGATAAGACACCGGAAGACCCGCCTGATGACAGAGTGACTTATTGGATTACAGATGAGTATGGTGTTCGACGCCAAGTGGATAAGAATGAGAAGAGAAATTACACTGTAGACAAATTGGGTCGACGTATTTATAACAGTGACAAACCTTCTGATAAGGAAACAACAAAACCTACCACTGACTCACAGCCCTCCGGCAAGAAAGAGCCCGTACAGGACGAAACTACCGATGACACAACGAGCTATTGGATTACAGACGAATATGGAATCCGTAGGAAAGTGACAAAAGATTTCAAAGCACAAGAATACACCGTCGATCAATATGGCCACCGACACTACAATACTGGAGATAAGAAAGGCCAACCTTCAGAGAACGCACCGTCTAAATCTCCGCAAGGCAAATCCGAAACGACACCAGAAAACCAGCCTGATGACAAAGTAACATATTGGATCACTGATGAGTATGGTGTTCGACGCCAAGTGGATAAGAATGAGAAGCGAAGTTACACTGTAGACAAATTTGGTCGACGTATCTATAACAGCGATGAACCTTCCAGCAAGGATCCAACCAAACAGACTACTGACTCGCACCCATCCGACAAGAAAGAGCCCGCACAGGACGAATCTACCGATGATACAACGAGCTATTGGATTACAGACGAATATGGAATACGTCGGAAAGTGACAAAAGATTTTAAAACACAGGAATATACCGTCGATCAATATGGTCACCGACACTACAATACTGGAGATAAGAAAGACCAGCCATCAGAGAAGGCACCGTCGAAATCTCCGCAAGACAAATCAGACGAAACACCAGAAAAACAACCAGATGACAAAGTAACATATTGGATTACTGATGAGTATGGTGTTCGACGTCAAGTGGATAAGAATGAGAAGCGGAGTTACACTGTAGACAAATTTGGTCGGCGTATCTATAACAACGATGAACCTTCCGATAAGAATCCAACCAAACCGACCACTGACTTGCAGCTCTCTGGAAAGAAAGAACCCGCGGAAGTCGAGCCAAGAAAGATCGAGGACCGACCATCAAAGAAAGCAACACCAAAGTCTCCACAGAGTAAAACTGATCAATCAACAAGAGACCAATCCGAAAATAAAGTTTCATATTGGATTACAGATGAGTATGGTGTTCGACGTCAGGTTGATAAAAATGAAAAACAAAGTTACACGGTAGATAAATTTGGTCGGCGAATCTATAATACCGACGAAACTACCAGCAGACGACCAACCAAAAAGGTTACCGATTCTCAGACTCCCGACATGAAAGAGCCTACTGCGAAAGGTACTCCCGATGATGCAACAAGTTACTACATCACAGACGAATATGGTGTCCGACGAGAAGTGACAAAAGATTATAAATCTCAATATACCGTCGATAAATATGGTCATCGACACTATGCATCAGATGTGAAGGACACACAAACCTCTAAAAGTATGGCATCGCAATCTCCTAGTGTTGAATCCAGTACCAACCCCAACGACTCACCGGTTGATGATATAAAATATTGGATAACAGATGAATACGGCGTCAGGCGCCTGGCAAGTAAAGATGACAAACTAAGTTACACGATTGATAAATTTGGTCGACGTAACTATAGAACCGACGATTCGTCAGTGAAGATTTCATCCACGAAAACCGACTCTCAACCTAGCTCGCGGAATAAACCTGAGACACAAGAATCTCCCGATGAATCGACAAGTTACTGGGTTACAGATGAATATGGAATTCGTCGCCAGGTAACCAAAGATTTCAATGCTCAATATACTGTGGATAAATATGGCCATCGCCACTACAATAGTGAGGAAACCTCTAAATCTTCTGATACAGATAAAGAAGATTATTTAAAAACAAGTTCCACTTCGAAAAGTACACCAAGTGATACCGAGCCAGCTGACAAAGAAACTTACTGGATTACTGATGAATACGGCGTTAGACGACAAGTTACTAAGAACCAAGAACTAAAAAAATACACCGTCGATAAATTTGGTCATCGTCACTACACAAGCGAGGATAAGAAAGACACACCAAACGTTGCCAAAGGGAGCCCTGCCACCAAAACACAACCTTCAATTTTGAAGCGTGGTGATAAAGTTGACCGCCGTGACTCGTCGGACAGTGGGACCTATTGGATCACTGACGAAAATGGCGTTCGGCGGCAGGTGACTAAAGAAGAAAAGACTCCAAAATACACCGTGGATAGATTTGGCCGACGTCAGTATCCAGTGGACAAATCATTCCCAAAACCGAATACTACAAAATCCAGTGAAGCTAAGCCAGAAGGCAGACGAGCAACTGATCAAAATACTTCGGATGAAAGTACTACTTATTGGATAACTGATGAATATGGCATTCGTCGGCAAGTCCCTAAGGATTATGAATGCCAGCAGTACTATGTAGACAAATACGGTCACCGTCAGTATGTCCAAGACGATACTGATTCCGGGGTGACAGATACAACTCACTCTCCGGTGAAATACACGAGTTCTCCTGACACCGCCAGTTCGTTGAACGTTAAATCTTATTGGGTTACTGATGAGAACGGTGTACGGCGTCAAGTGACCAAGGAGGAGAAAGTTGATCGAAAGAAATCGTCAAGTTTACTCCAGACGCGGGATGACCGCAGAGATGTGTCGAGCACCAAGGAGGACATCGGTCACCGGCCGGTGGATTTAGAAAGCATTGCTTCAACGCCCTCTGTGTCAGGCGACAGCAACAGTGGTACTCGGTACTATTGGGCTACGGACGACTATGGAAACCGTCGAAAGGTTACTCGAGATGAAATGATCCACAAACACGCCCGAGACTCTTCTGCTGTGAGTCGCCTCGACGAAGACACCTCTGTTGTGTCCAGGACGACAACCTCTGAGCGAGAGTCCTACAAACAAAGCTATCAAAGATCAGACAGGGTTCAGACTTCGGATTCATCAGTTGAGATCACCTATATTCTCATCGATGATACTGGCAGAAGACGTGAAGTGTCCAAGGATGAGTACGAGCGCTCGGTCACGGATTAGATATTCATTCCCAGCATTTTAAATGAACAGTGAATATATGCACCTAACTGCGGTCATGGAATGGGATCTCTTTACTCACCTCTATAAACATATAATTTAAATTGTTCTTAATTCATTTATTTTGCTAATGCTGAATATAATGTAAAAAAATGGATACTGCTTTTCCATAACGTATATAGCCGTATTTGCTTTGAGATACAATTGTTTACTATTAGGATTCTCTCAAACGAGAGTATGGTCTTATCTTGCCAACGCCGTTTTACTTCTACAGGAGAACTTATCGCATAGTTAAATATTTAGCCCTATTTATTCAAGATAAGGAAATGTCATTAACACATCTCTTACTTCATCATCATAACTGCTAAGTCGATGTTCTGTGCAATGAAGAAGCTGAAGTGGCCATGAAAATGTGTATGAACTTTAAATGAAATTAACTATACGCCTATTGATACACATGGCCTGCAACGGGAACATTTTGAAGAGAAGATTCTTATTGTAGATTTGAACTCAGACCTCGCTCTGCTCTAACAAGAGGAGCCACACTTCATCCTCATCCGATACTTCACATTGATGCAGTCGCCCGGACACTGTTTGACGAGCACTCAGGCACTCGAGGATCATTCAATGAACGCAACGTTTGACTCAGGATACCTGTAAACTGACACGCGACACTGACTAAAGTGACCTGAATGACGCGACCCTTGACTCTGGAGACTTGTGGACTGCCACGTATTGACTGCTTGACTGAGTGTCCCCATGACTTCGAAGACGAGCCTTCGGCTGGCACTCTTACAGCGCTGTTCTTCCCCGGCTCTCTGAGGAGTGAGTAGCTGAGGCCAGCCTCGTGTTTGTTGCGTGCTACAACCGCTTGCCGTCCGCCCACAAATCCGCTCGTCTTTGTTTCTGCACCCACTCACCCTGTAACTTGCATCCTTTACAAACAGCTGGTTACGCACGAGTAGCGGATCTGTACAAACAGCTGGTACTGTACAAACTGCTGGTCCTGTATAGACTGCTGGTCTGTACAAACATCTGGTCTGTACAAACTGTTGATCTTGTACAAACAGCTGTTCCTGTTGCAACAGATGGGCTGATGTTTTGCTCAGACCGACTTGACCCACCGGACGCAACAGGCTGGTGACATGTCACGCCTAACAAACCTTCCTCCTCTCTCATCTCAACACTTGTACTTCTGTTGACGTCAGACCGCGCTCTTACCTTACCTTTCATGTGTCTGTGTGTGTCTCTTTCAGAAGCTTGGCGTGGGCCTCTTTGACAACAAAATTACCTGCTTGTAATGTCACTACCTGTGGTCATTTGTGTTTATCAGAGTTTTATCGTACAATGTAAGGTATCCTATTGACCAGGGAACATCCTTAATACATCATGTGTGGATCATTTTTGGGAATGTTTACATGTCCCAAAAATTAGTTTTTTATTTCATTTGAGGGACAGACTCCATTTGCGAGTTGCAACTTTCAATTGACTTATTTTGTGAGAAGATAAAGATATATTTTCTAGCCTGTAAAATTTGCGTTTGAACTCCTTAATGGCATCGTATTTGATTGAAAAACTATGACTGAATGCCTGTCGAGGTCCGTCACAGTAAATCTTGGCTAGTTTTTACCATACTTTAATACATTACTTCTTCCTTTCAACATTTTATTCGATGCCGTAACTCCTCATCTTTAATGTTTTTTGTCCACTAAGCATTTCACCTGATTTCTGCCAGTTCATATATTTTTTCAGATTGCCATTTGAAACAGTTCATATTTTGTTGATTCCCCGCTTTATCATCATAACATTGATCGTATTACTACTTTTTACCGTGGATACACTCAGCGATGACCTGCTGAAATATTTAAACAACACTCGACAAAGCATGAGTAGTAGATGTTTAAAAAATCTCTTCGTTCCGACGATGAAACAGAGCCTTAGGCCGATTTCCCAATTAGTATTAAATGTCCTGACAAGTGACAAAACGCAAAGCCGTAATTACTAGAAGCGTCACCACAACAATCCAGATCAACCGAATCTCACATTTATGAAAGTCAAGTCTAGATTAGGCTGGAAACACTTTTAGAGAGTACAACCTGTCCAACACGATATTAAATGTCAGTCGGTCGGAGTCCTTATTGCTGATTTGACCAATAAAGACCATTCCCAATCCATGTTGGACTTCGAATTGGTGAAACCAATTATCTTGTTTTAAAGCTGTTGTTATTCGTTATAAATTGATTGCTGGATTGCGGATCCTAATTGCTTTTGCGGGTACAGTCCGTGTATCGTGATGCTCGCCGTGCTAGAAGGGTAGTCCGTGTATCGTGATGCTCGCCGTGCTAGAAGGGTAGTCCGTGTATCGTGATGCTCGCCGTGCTAAAAGGGTAGTCCGTGTATCGTGATGCTCGCCGTGTAATAGGGTAGTCCGTGTATCGTGATGCTCGCCGTGTAATAGGGTAGTCCGTGTATCGTGATGCTCGCCGTGCTAGAAGGGTAGTCCGTGTATCGTGATGCTCGCCGTGCTAGAAGGGTAGTCCGTGTATCGTGATGCTCGCCGTGTAA
>SDVV010015662.1:0-14467 GCA_016164225.1 Gammarus roeselii | reverse complement strand
TATATATCAGATAGAACGAGGTACCGTTTTCCTTGCAGTTTATACAAACAAACAAGGGGGCGGTTCTCCGCCCGCACAAGTGTGAGTGCAGTCCATATAAACGTAAAGAGAATTCGAGGGCTCGAACCCTGGTACCTATGCACCGCAGTCAGAAACGTTAACCATAAAGCCAAGAGAGCTAAAAGCAATGTATCATTCAGTTGAGGTCATCCTCACACTCGATACATTGTCCGCTCCACTATGGCAATGGTATTAAGGTTAAGTGTCTTCTTGCAAGTAGAGCAGCTCATTCGTCTACCTCAGTTAACCCATTAAATATCAGATAGAACGAGGAACCGTTTTCCCTGCAGTTCATACAAAGAAACAAGGGGCGGTTCTCCGCCCGCCCAGGTGTAAGTGCAGTCCATATAAACGTAAAGAGAATTCGAGGGCTCGAACCCTGGTACCTATGCACCGCAGTCAGAAACGTTAACCACAAAGCCAAGAGAGCTAAAAGCAATGTATCATTGAGTTGAGGTCATCCTCACACTCGATACATTGTCCGCTCCACTATGGCAATGGTATTAAGGTTAAGTGTCTTTGTGCAAGTAGAGCAGCTCATCCGTCTAGCTCAGTTGACCCATTAAATATCAGATAGAACGAGGTACCGTTTTCCTTGCAGTTCATACAAACAAACAAGGGGGCGGTTCTCCGCCCGCCCAAGTGTAAGTGCAGTCCATATAAACGTAAAGAAAATTCGAGGGCTCGAACCCTGGTACCTATGCACCGCAGTCAGAAACGTTAACCACAAAGCCAAGAGAGCTAAAAGCAATGTATCATTCAGTTGAGGTCATCCTCACACTCGATACATTGCCTGCTCCAATATGGCAATGGTGTTAAGGTTAAGTGTCTTCGTGCAAGTAGAGCAGCTCGTCCGTCTAGCTCAGTTAACCCATTAAATATCAGATAGAAGAACTACGCTACTTTAATTAACGAAAATGAGAGCTCAACTTGAATTCGTCACAGCTCATCTCTAGGGGCCGCCGGTTCGGTATATATGGAGCAAAATATTATTTACAATAGTGTCATCTGTGCACATACAAAAAATGTCTATTCTGACAAAATAATTCCGACCACATAGCGTTGGGAAAACCAGTGACACGCGGGGTTGAAAAATAAGAAATATTCGGGGTGGATAAATAACAAAATAGATGGGTGCGGAAAATAACAAGTACATGGGGTGGGAAATCACGCATGCCTGTGGTTAGAGTTCCGAGAACATGGGGTTGGGACATCAAAATGTGCTAACATATTGTAATAAGTATTCATCATTATTGTACGATGACAGAGATGTGGATGGACGACATAAATTATACAGAAAATATGAATACAATATCGAATTGGTAAATTGAAAAGCGTTACCATATTGTAAAGATGGGGCTAAACCATTGTATTAATAATGAAAGGGTGAAGGCGACATAAGTTCTACAAAAGAAGTTATACATAAAATACATTCTAAAGAACTGAATATATAATATACACACTTCAAGACCGATAGGAAATGATAAAATGATTGACAATCAGAATAATAAAATGATGGAGTACTCAAGTCGGATGGATATACTTCTGTTATATTAGACAAAGCAAAAAAAAGCTTATAAGGCGATGATTGTATCATCAAAAATGGTACGGTAATTGTTAGAAAAAATTCAATGAATTATATTAAAATCGAGTTAACCTTTGTCAAAGTTAGAAGCTGCCTATCGTTCCCCGAGAGGACTGAGTTTGTATTTTAATTATACTTAAGCGACTGGAACATTTAAAACTTAGAAATAGACAAAACGCTAGTTAACACTTATGGTAATTGGCAAAGACAATTGTGATCCGTAGCAACATAGAAAACCTATGCATCGTCAGAGTAAAAACGATTAGATGTTGTCTCAATGTTGAGAGTTATGATGGTGGTGGTTTCGGGCATGTTCAAGAACAGAAAGCATTTTCTGGTTACTGGTGTTATGCATTTAGCTTGCGCTTGTGGGCAAAGTTACCGTTTTGAATTGATCGGTCAATAGATATTCATTAGGCCTATTCTTGAAGGACGTATTGGATTCAAGATTCTTGAGGCTTGTTGGGACGTTGTCCCAGGATTTTGGTCCAGTAATCGAAAAAGCTCGACAGGCAGTTTCTGTTTACCAGTGTTCAACGTGCAGAGTATCATTATTTCTTGTGAATCGATTGTTCTTTTCCCCTCGAGAATATAAATGCCTTTGGCTGCCGGGTGAATGCTTTTCTAAGAGATCTTTATGAATTCTGATCGACTCATGGAGTGCCAGTTTGTTGTCGATATTGAGCTACTGTAATTTTTCGAGGAGAGGACTTTCGTGGTCTCGTTTCCTATGTATACCATCGCTTGTTATTCTTGACGCAAAGTTTATACAACGTTGCACTTTCTTTCTTTGAGTTTTGGTGCATTTTCCCCAAATTGAAAGACAGAGGTTAATGTGAAAAAATACTAGAGCGTGGACAATCAGTAATCTCGATTTGAAATCCAATTATTTTTTTGCGGAGCTTAGGAACAAAAGTTTCCCATTCAACTTGGAACACAGAGATTAGTTTTGTGGTGTTTGAAGGAAAGATCAAGATCAAACCATACTCCCAGGCTTATAACTGTATCTTCAACAGGAATGTCAGATTTGCCTATCCTGATAAAGAAATTCATTGGAACTGCTTTTCTTTTCGAGTTCGAGCCGAACAAGATGCGTTTTGTTTTTTCAGAGTTGAGCTTGAGTCCAATTTTATCATTCCAAGATTTTAGATTTATCATACCAAGATTTCAGATCTGACGGTTTTCGGGAAAGCAATATTTGAACATCATCGGCGTACATTACTATTTTCGCTTGATTTTTTGGTCATTTACAGTCGATGTCGTTTACAAAAACCAGGAACAACAAAGGGCCAAGTATCGAACCTTGAGGGACCCCAAAGGCAACCATGGCCGAATTTGACATAGTTGCGTTATCGAGTTTAACTGATTGTTGCCGATTCATCAGATAACTTTCGGACCAGGTAGGGTCAATTCCGATGTTGCGGAGCTTGCCAAAAAGAATTGTATAGCTTACGCTGTCGAATGCTTTCGATAAGTCTAGCAATACCAGCAGATATATCTGCCCTTCATCAAAGTTTTTGAACAGATCTTCAGTGATGCTCATTAGTGCGTCTTCTGTTAACAATTTTCGCCGATAAGCATACTGTCAGTCATTCAACAGCTTGTTTGGTTTGAGGTAATCGATCAATTGGATAGAAATTACCTTTTCTAGAATCTTGGATAGGACAGGCAGAAGACTGATCAGTCCTAAGTTGTATGGTTCATTCATGTCCCCAGATTTATGAATTGCTTTTATTATTGCATGCTTCCAGATCTATGGATAAGTTTAACTTGCTATGGAGGTGTTAATAACTGTGCTGATACAAGGCAAGGTAACTATGAGGCTGTCTTTCAGATATTGTAGGGCTAAACCATCTATTCCTATAGACATTGTGCTCCTCAAAGCAAATACAGTTCGTTCAACTTTGTGCTGCGATACTTTCTTTGGTTTCCATTTGACGTTTGCTTCTTGGTCGCTGCCTCCATCGGAAGCTTTGGGACTCCATGTATCTGTTGCGTCGCTCTGTAATCCTTGATAAGCTTCCTGTGTTACCTCTTCTTCAAAAACCTGTTTTCCAACTCCAGCGAAGTAGTTGTTAAACTTCTCTGAAGTTGTTTGAGTATTCGGATAAGTAGGCGAGATGATCTTTTTTTCTGTAGAGAACAATTCTTTTCAGTACATTCCACGTTTCTTTTTGATTGTTTTTGCACTGTTCTAGTTCCTCACGATGGTATTTAATGTTTGCCCTCCTGACTTCTCGTTTGACTCTTCTATTTTGAATTCGAAATAATTCTAACCAAGTGATGCTTTGTTTTGATCTGTGTTTGAGATATTTTTTAAGTTCAATTTCGTTTCTCAGCTTTTCTGTAATCCAATTTACCGGCATGCTTTTCATTGTTTTAGTTTTCGTTGGCACCATAGCGTTCAGACATGTGAGAAGATAGTCTGCGAGTAATTGGGCTTGCTCTGTGACGTTATCTGTGCAATGTATCGGTTTTATCATCACGACGATTGCCACTAGTTGTGCCCTGAAATCATCCACGGTGAATTTTATTTTTGTACGACGGGTTATTTTGTAGAATTGTTTCTTCTCATTTTTGATGTTAATGGTGCAGTTTCTTTCATGGTGGTCCGAGAAAGAATTGATCTCCACGTCTGTGGTAACAATGGAAGACGGATTGTTACTTATGAGCAAATCCAATACAGCTTGGGATTCGGGAGTAATTCTTGTTGCACTTTTTATGTGCTGATGCAGCCCGAGTCTGTCTAAAAACGGCTTCATATTGTTGGATTTCAATTTCAATTGATGATCATTGAAATCTTCCAAAATGTACAGCGTCTTTCCTAAGCGGATAGCTTCTCGAAATTTTTCTTCAATGTATTGAAAAGACTGTAAACTTGCTTTGGGTTGTCTGTAAAGAAAACCAACAACAAACTATCTCTTATTTCATACCTGGATGTTCACCCAAAGGTCATCAACTTCATTGCTGTCGGTAAGCATTAGTTGAGAAGAGGTATATCCTTCTCGCACATAAATCACGGTTCCGCCTCCTTTCCTTTCTCTATCTTTTCTATAAACATTAAAGCCGTCAATTTCGATGAAGGTAGTGTTAATGTCAGATTCCAGCCCGGTTTCAGTCAGACATAGATTGTCAATTGAGTCCTCCATCATCATCATTTTGATGTGATCCATCTTTGTTCCTAAGCTTCTAATGTTTATATGTTTAATCACTTATTATTTAGGTTCTGATGGGTATTTACAGACATGGTTGCTGAGGGGTGGTTGCTGCTCCCAGCTTGAACAGTTTGGGACTCTATTCATTTGTTTTTACTTACATGGCCGTTGGTGTCACTTTGGGATGATTGCAGAGGCATCTCTTCATCGAATATGGATGTATCATTGTCGTATTGCAAAGAGAATACCTATTGAAACACTGCACATTTGTTTCCACATGCTTGTTTCGCTTCGCTGCAATATTTTGTTGTTCGAAATGTGGCTTCAGATGGTGGGCTGGTGCAAGACTACTATAGTGGTCCTCTTTCTACAAATATTGAGTATTGAGCAGATTCATCACTCTTAAGGTTGATCGGATTAACTACAGTTTTCGTTAAGATGTCCGGGTTGTTTCATCTAAGATTGTGATTTGTATTTTGAGTTCGTTGCTGAGAATTGCGGGGACGAGATCGCCAAAACTGCTATTGTACTCTTTGTTTTTAAAATACTTTTCTATCTCGGAGAGGAACCTATGATTTTTTTTATACTCAGTAAAGGCTTGGTAATCTTCTATGTAATTGAAGGATTCCTCCATTGCTCAAGTTTTTATCACATCTAAGATGTTTTCACCGTAAGGTCCTGTTTGTTTTGCTAAGTATCCTTTTACCGCGTGAATCATACAATGTCCGTCTGCTAGTGTTGATTGTCTTTTTAATCTTAGATCATTGATAGTTGTGTCGATGTTGGTGTTCATGGGAATTGTTGCAAGTTTTCCGTCACCTGCATTGGCATTCACTCATCCGGCTTACTGTTTCTTGTGTCAGCAACACCACCTTCATTTAAATTTTCAATATGCTCTTCAACAACAACCCTACAGACGTTATCTAAGAATCTGGTTTCTAATTCTCGAGTGGCATTGTTTGTATGTTGGGGATATCCTTGCTTTCGGCTCTGTTCTTTGTGGTTGAGGGTAGGTGGGAGCAGGGGAGACCGAACAGAACCAAGGGAACGAAATTTAGATCGGTGATTAAAGAGAGGCATGGCTGACGATGGCTGAACCGTGCAAGAGGAAGGAATGGGTGGAAGGGGGTAATATATGGGAGGGATTAGCGGGATAGGTAGAGTTGAAGTTTGGGCTGAGGTAAGAGAATTGTAGCGACGGTAGGAGCTAGAGGAAAGAACGGGTGGAGGGGGTTAATATATGGGAGGAACTGGCGGGATAGGTAGAGTTAATGTTTGGGCGGAGGTTAGGGAGTGGTAGCATAAGTGGGAGCTAGAGGAAGGAATGGGTGGAGGAGGGCAATATGTGCGAGGGGTTCGTGCGATAGGTAGAGTTGGAGTTTGGGCTGAGGTTAAGGAGTGGTAGCGAAAGTGGGAGCTCAAGGAAAGAATGGGTGGAAGGAGTAATATATGGGAGGGATTAACGGAATAGGTAGAGTCGGAGTTTGGGCTGAGGTAAGGGAATGGTAGCGAAAGGGGAGGATTGGGGCTGTGCCGCAACCATAGTTAAACGAATATGTGTGAGTAGTGTAGAGTGGAGGAGGAGGGTAGGAGGAGAAATGAGGAGGCGCTGAGGGGACGCTATTTCTGTGACCGTGTTGAAAAGGCGTTGCAGGGGAACTAATTGTGTGGGAATAATAAGAAGTCACTGATTGGTGATTTTTAGTTTAAATATTAATTTGGGGGTGACGAGAGGGCGCTAGGATGTGAGTTTTCTGCGAGTAGATGTCATTCGCTGACGTGTGATGGGGTGATGATACGAGATGATGGCCATATGATGGAAGGAAGTAGAGGATGAGAGGAGACCAGAGTAATGATTGCTTCCTTCTGACGTTGTTATAGTACAGGGATGGCAATACCTCAACCCTGTGAGGATCGTAACGTGCTACCGTGTTGAAGAATTTGATGATTCCACTATTGTTTAGACTAGCATTCTTCGAATGAAACAATCATTTGTCGGGGACGCCAGTGAATTCGTCTCTTAGTTTGCCTGTTGGGATAACTTTGAGCCTCAAAGAGTGGCAAAGACTCATGAAACGGCACCTCCGTTCCATTGTTTTCAGATTGAGGGGTTCTGCCATGTATATCTTAGCATTTTGGTTTTAGTTAAAATTGCGGTGGTAATTTTGACAACTACTTCATTTTCAACGTAGTCCGCGAGCACAATAATGTAATTTTTGAATGGATTTGCGCTTTCAATGATTTTAGACAGAGCACCATAGTCGTTAATATTTATATTTTCAAAAGTGCATCTATCTGAAAGGTCGGACGTTAGCACATTTTTCATGAGGATATCACCAATGAGTATTGTCTTACGGGTTTTGGTATTTTCTGTTGACCCGGTACTGGTGCCTTATGCTTCACAATGAGCCGGCTTTGTTGTTGAGGATTTTTCTGTTGAGGTGATGATTGAATGCTCTGTATCGGAGGAATAAATGCGAGTTATGGACTCAGTTTCAGAGGTACAAGGGGTGGGAGATGGAGAGCTCAGCAGTGTTGGGTGAGTATCTGTCACCAAATGAGCAGCCCTGTGGGAGAGGGTAGGCTTCTCCTTATCGCGTTTTGGGGCACATGCGCTGGCCACGGGAGTGTGTGGGCAATGCGGCAGCTCTATAATTATAGGCTTGTGGTTCTGGTGCATTTTTGGCTTGTACAGGATATGCAGTCTCTGTTATTCTTGACACATGCTCATTTCTCGCATGATCCACAATAACACATGCAGCAGGATTTACTTCTGTTGGGAGTGTGGTTGTGGGGCGACATGTCTTTAATTCAAGGGTAAATCTCAGTTAGTTCAAGGTTAAATCTCAGTGAAGTGGACTACTTAGAGGGTTTGTTGTGGGAGGGGCTTAGAGAGCGTCTTATTAGCTTATCATTTTCGGGCTCGATTAAATAAGGTGTGACTTCGCGGTGAGAAGTCGCAGTGTAACTGCTCCTCCATTTAGCCCTTTTTCGGTAGGACGTCAAACTGTTTATTGTCCAAGAATATGCAAAGTGATAAGTGAAGTGTTACTAATCACTTAGTGCAAGAACACCCCGATAAACTTTGTTGAAAATAAGAAATAATCAGATCAAAGATGTGTTATTACTGCTCAAGCGGTGCTTCGCAACTCCCAACAGCTGTCAGCATGCGGAGTGTTCAACTTGGAACATAAAGTGAATTGCTCAACGTGTTTCAAAAACTGTAAATATATTTAACCTTGTCATACTATCGTTACCGCAATTTGTATGCTCATAGGAGTACGTGCACAAGTCCTTATACCAAGAAAAAGTTAAATAATACAATATCACTCTACCACTAAAAATGTTTCCCCTCATACCTGAACGCAGCAGCTACACAAGAAATCGGTTGTCGAGGGTATCCAGCTTCCCACCACTCTCGCCTGTTACCTTCTTCCTTCCCTACCACTAGCGCTGTGATAATAGGCCTCGCCCACACTGTACGCTGCGATAATAGGCCTCACCCACACTGTACGCTGCGATAATAGGCCTCACCCACACTGCTCACGCCCCCCCCTCCCCTACTCTCCTCTAACCGCCGTCCTGCTCTTCGCCGTGCCACACGTTAGTGGGACCAGACGGAGTAAAGAGTGCAGCCGACTACAAGAGTCGACAGAAAAACAATTATCTACATGTTTGGAAGTTTAATAATAATTTTGTCTAGTCCGAACTTCTTCTACTAGTGCAGCCTTCTACCAGCGAGGTAGCCTTCTACCAGTGTAACCTTCTACCAGTGAGACGGCCTCCTACCAACCTCAACCGCCTCCCCCACTCCCCATCGCTGCCCTTCATTCCCTCACCGCATACCGCATACTGCGGCCCCTTCAAAGACAGGGGCTTTAAATCGCTCAACCAGACTCCTTCAAGGCAGTGTTAATAAAAATAGGTGAAAATCAATGCTTGAAATAAATTTCCACCTTTATTGACATATTATTGGAAGTCGTTAGGCAACTAGTAACACAATAACATTTTTATGGTACTTTTAGTTGTTACATCTGAAGCTATATGCAAGACAGTGGAATATATACGTGTTTTCTCGCCAGCGTTCGTTTTGTGACGAGGCAATATACATCATAAACAGTATTAAGTAAGAACAGTGTCAGTAGCAAAGTTCTAATCGTCAACTAGTATAATTTATCGGCTGCAGAAACCTGCCCTAGTGGAATTGTTCGAATGCAAATTTTAACACAAATGATAGAACTGTACTTGAACAACATCAGTGATGTGTGCATTTTCGACTGATGTGTACACATGTGCGTGCCTCTTATCACTTCAGGCACATAAGCTAATGCTGTTTCTATCACTTCCACCACTTTCACTGCTCTTTCCCCTCACCACTGGAGCGCAAGGCCATCTATCAGCATCGCCAACTACTAGCGAGGCAGCCTTCTATCTGTATTGTCATCTACCAGCGAGGCGGCCTTTTACTAGTATTGCCATCTAACAGCGAGGCGGCTTTCAATCAGAACTGCCATCTACCAACGAGCAAGCCTTTCTACCAGTCTTGCCATCTACCAGCGAGACGGCCTTCTACCAGTGCTACCAGTACGGCTTCCCACCAAGGCGGCCATAAACCAGTGTAGCATTCTACCAGCGAGGCGGCCTTCTACCATTGTTGCAATCTATTAGCGAGGCAGCCTTCTAAGAGTGTTGCCATCTATCTGCGGGGCGATCTTCTACTAGTGTTGTCATCTACCAGTGAGGCGACCTTCTAACAGTAATGCCATCTACCAGCGAGGCGGCCTCCTACCAGTATTGCCATATCTAGCGAGGCAGCTTTGTACCAGTATTGCCATTTACCATCGAGCCAGCGAGGAGGCCATCTACTAGTATTGTTATATACCAACTCGGCGGTCTTCTACCACTATTGCCATCTACCAGCGAGGCGGACTTATACCAGCAATGCCATCTACCAGCGAGGAGGCCTACTACCAGTGTTGACTGCTATCAGCGAGGCGGCCTTTACCAGTATTGCCATCTACTAGCGAGGCAGCCTTCTACCAGCATTGCCATCTTCTAGCGAGGCGGCCATCTACCAGTATTGCCATCTTCCAGCTGGGTGACCTTTTACCAATATTGTCATTTACCAGTGAAGTGGCCTTCTACCAGTAGTGTCATGTACCAGCGAAGAGTTATACTACCAGTACTGTCATCTACCAGCAAGTAGGCCTTCTACCATTATTGCCATCTATCAGCTGGGCGACTTACAACCTTCAACTAGTATTGCCATCTAACAAGCGAGGGGCCTTCTATCAGTACTGCCATCTAACAGCGATGCGGCCTCTCTACCCGTCTTGCCATCTACCAGCGTGACAGCCTTCTACCAGTGCTACCAGTACGGCTTCCCACCAAGGCGGCCATAAACCAGTGTAGCATTCTACCAGCGAGGCGGCCTTCAACCATTGTTGCAATCTATTAGCGAGGCAGCCTTCTAAGAGTGTTGCCGTCTATCTGCGGGCGATCTTCTACCAGTGTTGCCATCTACCAGTGAGGCGGCCTTCTAACAGTATTGCCATCCACCAGCGAGGCGGCCTCCTAACAGTATTGCCATCTCTAGCGAGGCAGCTTTGTACCAGTATTGCCGTCTATCATCGAGCCAGCGAGAAGGCCTTCTACCGGTATTGCTATTAACCAACTAGACGGTCTTCTACCAGTATTGCCATCTACCAGCAAGGCGGACTTCTACCACCAGTGCCATCTACCAGCGAGGTGGCCTGCTACAAGTGTTGACAGCTATCAGCGAGGCGGCTTTTTACCAGTATTATCATCTACTAGCGAGGCAGCCTTTTATCATCATTGCCATCTTCCAGCGAGGCGGCCATCTACTAGTATTACCATCTTCCAGCTGGGTGGCCTTCTACCAGTATTGTCATTTACCAGCGAGGTGGCCTTCTACCAGTAGTTTCATCTACCAGCGATGAGTTCTACTACCAGTATTGCCATCTACCAGCGAGTAGGCCATCTACCATTATTGCCATCTATCAGCGAGGCGGCTTTCAACCACTATTGCCATCTACCTACGAGGCAGCCTTCTATCAGTGTTGCCATCTATCAGCGAGGCGGCTTTCTACTAGTATTGCCATCTTCCAGCAAGGCGGCCTTCTACCAATATTGCCCTCTACTAGCGAGGTAGCCTTCTACCAGTATTGCCATCTTCCAGCGAAGCGACCTTTTACCAGTACTGTCATCTACCAGCGAGAAGGCCTTCTACCAGTTCTGCCATCTACCAGCGAGGTGGCCTGCTACAAGTGTTGACAGCTATCAGCGAGGCGGCTTTTTACCAGTATTATCATCTACAAGCGAGGCAGCCTTCTATCAGCATTGCCATCTATCAGCGAGGCGGCCTTCAACCAGTACTACCATCTTCCAGCGGGGCGGCCTTCTACCAGTATTGCCATCTTCCAGCGAGGCGCCTTCTACCAGTATTGCCATTTTCCAGCGAGGCGGCCTTCTACCAGTTCTGCCATCTACCAGCGAGGTGGCCTTCTACTAGTGAGGGCAAGAAGGCTTTTTTGATTTTGCTGGTTACGTTACAAGTATATTATTGGAACATTACCTTCCCAACCTAACCTTACTTAGCGCTCGGTACGTGTTTCTAACCCATGGGGAAACGTACGTGTTTCTAACCCGTTTTTAACCCGCGGGGAAAACATACGTATTATTCAATAGTGCGCATTTCTAACCCGTGGGCTCATACATATTTTCAATAGGTCAACCTGTCGCTTAGATTTTTGTTCCCGAACCTTTAAGTAAAACTCTCCTGTTTTTGTCGCATATGTACGCATTATTCAAAGGTACGCATTTCTAACCCGCAAAGCCAATATATATTTAGTTGATAGGCCATTATACCGCTCACATTTTTGTCCTCGAACCCTTACGTAACATTTTCTTGTTTTTAGTTCATACCTCTAATGATTAATTTGCATTAGTACAAAGCGTCCTGATTTCCTGAATTATGATTCATTCCGTCTCCTTGAATATATTGTGTTCTGTGAAGACAGAGTTCAAGTGGGTCAGCAGACTCACGTATATTTTTACTAGCACAATGTATTATATTTTTTTGGGATTTATGTTCATTCCGATTTCTCAAATAAATTGTGTAGCTACCGCAGTAAAAGCCTGTCTAACTTATGGGTTGAAAATCCCACATTAGGTACTTCATACACTAGAAGATACTGTTATATAGTGTCTTATTTAGTAAGGAAAACAGCAACTCTAAATTTCCACTTAAGATAACTAATTTTTAGAGTAATTTTTTCCAATATTTTGAGAGTAATTTTTTCCAATATTAACAAAGTTCTGGATATATAACCCTAATTGTTATATCCTGAAACAAAGAAAGGACAACTGGGACTACTGAAAAGTGAAACAGGCAACGACTTCCCTAGTGAAATAATTTGCCTTTAACCAAAATAATACAGTATGTTACTCGAGTCCAATGCTAAAAAATTAGCTGCAAAAGGTGTCAATTACCAGACACACACCAAAATCAGACATGAACAGTACAGAAATAGCCATAACCAGAGAACTTACACACATTTTGAGACCATACACAACATTCGCGCACAGGCATGAAGCTTCAAACTTTGTGCACCGTTAAAAATTGTTTCAGTAAATTTGAAAATGAACGCTACTATGTCGATGCATGCACAACTCTTGCTTATGGCCATCCAGATATTCCTAAACATTTACCGAGCCTACCGTCACTAAAAAGTTAAGCCTACTGTCACTAGAAAGAGGAAGCGATGTGTCTTGGATGATGATGGTGATGTCAATGTTAACAGGAATTTAACTTGGAAGAGACGTAAGCCCGGCGAGGCCGTCTTTGGCGAGTACACTCGTGTGAATAATGAGAGTACATCCACGTCTACAGGTTATATTCTGTAAATGATTCTAAGATGATGTAAATATTTTGATTGTAAATATGTAAAGAAATATGTCAATACATATAAACTTGACCATATGTGTTTCACTATCCCACTAGACAGAGTATATATTGAAGTATACCAACAAAAAATTGGTCAGTGTGTTGTTTAACCCGGTTTTATCATTATGCAGAAACCTGACGACTTTTAATTTTATGTCTCATCCATGGGTAGCTGACAATTATACCAAAATAATACATCTTCAAGTTTTACTAACAACATTTATCCAGATACACAGTTACAGGGAGAGTAGAGCGTAGTCCTTGTAAAAATATTCTATCATGACTGGTTCAAGGTAAAAAAAAACACGAGGAACAATACACCAATGTATTCTATGTATAATATTTTGATGATAAGGATGGTAGAATCGGGCATGAAAGTGTTTAATTTGTTCCTTGTGAAAATATCACCCGCAATAGAATGGGAGAACACATCTCCGAGCGAAAAATCAATGTCAAAAAATATTGGGCGAACAAGAATTGTTAGAGATGAAGGAAAATTGTATGCATATGATAATGTAACTCAACGCATGAAGTTCTACGCCTTAATTCTGCAAAACATGTCACAATTTGAATGTACAAAAGCTACGGTGGATTGGTACTTTATTGAAGAGAGATTGGCTGATTTAATGGTCGGAACGGGATGCAAATATAATGTCGGCGAAGGTGCCATTAGCGAAAAAATCGTCCTTTATGAACGATAATGTCAATTATCGTTCATAAAGGATATACGTTTACTCCAATATAATTTTACGCAATGTTGTGGGAGACAAGCAAGTCAATATTCTTGATGTTATTCCAATTAATAAATCTTATTCATTTACGCGTACACAAGTCATATATAAAAAAGACAGCGTTGTCGAATTGATTCTTTTTCCATCGATCTAAGAGATGGTGATGGTGGTATCATCCCTTTCAAGGATGGTGGATCTAGCCTATGTGTATTACATTTTAAAAGAAGCTAGGCTAGTATTACATAAGAAATGAATATAACGCAGGATATAAGTCATCTTTTGAAAATCACAGAATAGCACCTCGCTGACTAGGAGCTGCTACGAAAAACATGTTCAACCACGTCTACCAAGGACAGGGTGAAACATGTATGCCACCCGGACTGCCTTTCGGGAGGTAGTGTCTTATCGCTACCAAGAGATAAGCCACCCGGGACCCAGCAACACTGCACTCGTGGGGATGGCTGGCTCCTAACGAATGGGAACAGGCAATAGATCGGGTATCTAGGGGTGGTAACACCTTAAATATTTGTTAAAAACACTAATAATCATCTACAATACCACGTATCATAACACTGGTACTATAACATAAAACATATAAATTCACTTTGAATATATCACCTTTGAAGATCGATCAATCGCAGAACCACTCCTCACCGGGACAGAGAAGTAACTGAACCGCCAACATGAGCGGACCGCACGCGCTGTCTTATCTGTAGATAACGGGACGACCAACGCTGCTGTCATGTCCATGCCTACCTTCCTACAGAAATGAATCAGGGAAGGCTGCCTGCTTTGGGAACAATATACCTATGGGAAATGTCAAGTGTTGTATATCGATGTCTGAATTATACCTAAATCATGAAAAATCTCCTACCGAATCCGTATAAATATATAGCTGATGTCTGAATAAAAAATTATTACGTGAGCAACTATGCTTATTTTAGTCGATCTGCAAATAAGCTCGTATATA
>SDVV010015661.1:0-14468 GCA_016164225.1 Gammarus roeselii | reverse complement strand
TATATACTTATACGTATATATATATATGAATTACCATGAAATGCTGTTTTACGGACCAAAAAACATCAGAAAACGCAGTTCAATTCAATATTATTGCCAAGGAATTACACCGGGCTGTTATACAACGCAAAGTCCGTTGCCATAAAATAACGTTATTAGGAAAATAAATTACAGCAGTTTGGTGAAATTTAGCACGTATTGCTTGCATTCAACTACGTCGATACTCTTTCAAGTTGGCTCATTCATTTTAAAAATCACCATATTACTCGTATTTTATTATATCGCTCCTCTTTTACCACAGTTTCTTAAACTCAAGTTCGCTCATTTATTTTACAAATTAGCATGTCGCTTGTCTTGTTATTTCAGAACTCTCTCACCTCAGTCACTTACACTCAAATCTGTACATCCATTAAGCAAAGTATTATATTGCTAGCATAGATTTGTATGGATTATATTCTACCACAGTTACTTTCAATTAAGTCCGCTCATATATATTTCAAATCAACATGTTGCTTACAGTTAATTTTCTCGTTTTTTTTCTAAACTGTTCCTGTCAATGTCAATTATAACACAATGGTCTAGGATAAGATATTCAAACTCTCACGGACGAAACGAATACTTTTTCATAAGGCTTAGTTTCCGTGTTAGAGAAGAGAAATTATTATTTATTTATATTTTGCAGTAATTTAGTCATATCCTTTACCCGACTAAATATTTTAACAATGCTAGGTTGCTCGTTGATGAAGTATTCCGACAAAAAAAATACCACATAAAAATAAGTTAAGAATTTTCGAAATGGTTTTCAGCAAAAAAATTAATGGGGCTCTTTTTAGAATATGTCTAGATCCGTTTCACAGAATCTCGCCGTCTCCTCATTCATGACCAATGATACAAGTTGAAGTTGTACTATGAAACCAGTCATGAAAATGGTCATCTTGCTGTGTTTCTGTGCACCTCCCGTTCGCATTTTTTTTCTATGTGAAGGGCCGGAAATGTATTATAAACTTTTTCTAAAACCGACCTGTCCTAACTGCATTCCAGCAAAATTTCGAAGCACAAGTCTCTCTGAAACTCTGTATATCTCTTATCGCCATGTTTTAGTGCCGTTGAGATCATCTCGCTGAATGAAGTCGCAAACGGGTGACGGGAACATAAATAATTCATTCGAACAATTCTCAGTTAAATGAACGCGCTTAAATTTGAATTTAGTGCATTTTCAGTTTTTGAAGTAGTCAAGTTGCCACTGTTGAGTTGATATCATTGGTAATGGTCAGTGTGCCAAACACAACTCCGATTTCTTACGATTTTTCAAATGCGAGAATATATGATATTTAGATCCATTCCTCTCTACTAAGTATTTGGTCTAATTGAGAAACATGATGCGTCGCTTGAAAGGAATGGCATCGCCCATATTATCAAAGATATTTTGAAGCATAGTATTTAATCAGAAACTCTAAATCATGCGCATATAAACTTAATAAAGGCTAAATATAATTCTAGAGCAGATACATCCAATCATATTTTGTATCCTCTTATTATTTACCATGTGAGACTATAATTTGACCAACACGACTTTAACCTGATCCGAATGCGTTTACTGACAACTGAGTGGTGCAACTCCCAACATTTTGTTGTGTTCAGGGCCGGACAGCATTTGCTAGGGATTTTACAAAGGGTATAATCTAGGAACTATTATGATACCGTAATGAGCTGCATTAATCTTCATGAAAAATGTGTTTCGAACATCTGCTGAGCATAACCGAACAAATGATAATCATGATATTCTACGTATTCAACATTCTAATCATGCAAAACTTCCCGCCAATGTCTATGTGTGCAATTGCAAGGATATAAGATCCATCGCAATATGATTAGGTAAATGATATTCACAGTTCGTGGATTTTTTGAGTAATATTCAAGTTTGGACTTAATCGTTCTCCCAAATTAAAAATCCATTATTTTTTGTCAAATAATTTATTGTGAAATGCAAATGAAAGTCAAACGAATCAATGAATTGTTCAATAATTTGATTGAAAATAAATGTGCAACACTTGCCGTTTCCACGTGTTGTTATGACTCTCATCCCTTGAATCAATTGCAATTGAAACTCTGATACACGAGGCCACTACACTACAAATTGTTCTGTATCCCTCCAACACAAACAGCTGGAAAGGGTATCGCAACAGCCTACGACATGCAAACGTCGAGAAAATCCCACTAACTTTACAAATATTGACCCCAAAAATTCGAAGAAAGTCCTCACTTTCACAATAACCAACATTCATTAAATTCTGTCCCTTCGTTGTCAGGACTATCATTATGAGAGGACATTCATTTAGTGCCATTTATTGTTCTTTATATTTTACCTTGGTAACTGCTCTTACTTGTTGGCAATATTATCCCAATTCAAATACGCAATTCGAAAATAACGAATATTGTTCGGAAGGAAACTTTTCGTGCGAAACTTTCCTGAAGTTTCTAAACTAATTACTACTGGAGCAGCAAAACACTCTCAGAAAGCTTTTTTACTTTGTGAAAGAAAACAGCAGTTTAAAATGTTATTTTGCCGAGCGGAGGTCAGCTGGCTCACTTTGTTTGTAAGCATGACATGAGGGATTAAGTACAGGCATTATTTTGCATAAAGTTTAGACTGGCAGTAGGAAGAAGAACGAGGGAGACAGGATGGAATATTTGGTCGATGAGGGCTAAGTTAAGTAATGGATGATGTGTGAGGGGGCGCAAGGACAAACCAGGACTAGGATGATCTAATTGGAAATGGAAATGCCGATAGATGGAAGGCAAGTATGCGTTGAAAAGGGCGCTATGGAGACGCAATGTCGTAAAATTTACAGATCAAACATTTATGAAGAACACTTTCGCTAAGGAGAATTAATGTTGTAAGATTTATAGATCACATATTTATGAAAAACATTTTCAGTGCGACATGAAATTGTATCTATAAATATTACCGGTTTAGTAATAATGTTACCATGAACAGAGGTAAGTGAAGTCAGTTCCTGCAGAAAAACTCCTTTTATCGATCGTATGAGGTCATAATTACTTAGGATTTTATGAAATATATTATGTTTAGGTTACAAAACGACGTTCCACAATTGTATAAATGTAACTTAGCGGTACGGGCATGTGTTGTCTATTTACAAATGTTTATGGCAGGGTCTAGGAGGCAAAATTAGGTAGTAAACGCATCAGATCTTCATTAGTGTAATAGCCCTGATAAAATGCTCACAATTGTGAGATTCGTGAAATAGTATTTATAAAAAATATTAGCACTATGCATACGTGTTTGTTTATAGTAACGGAAATACCCTCACTGTCGAATTGTTTTGACTGTTTTTTTACCGGTGACAGTTTCGTAGTCAAGCCCTACATCGTCAGTCCTCATAACCACTGTGATCTAAAGGGTGCCATACAACGACTATATACTAATCGAAGCTGGTTTATGACCCAACCATAGGAAGCATTGGAACTCGTAAACAGCAAAAGAAGAACACCACCGTGGCTATCCTGAGCAGGAAATATGAACTTTGTAGGTAATTAAACACGTACAGAGCGCGACCGGTAGCCACAGAATGATCTCAGTGGATTAGAAGGAAGATTGATTGCTTTCGTCTTTACATGAAGACCCTTACACGCCCCCACAACTTTATTTGCGAATGTCAATGCTACCGATGATTGGAATACAAACCAGCGCCGACTAGTATACAGTAGTTATATGATACTGTTTAGATCACTATGATTTCGAGGTCTGACAATGTAGAGCTTGACTCTACAAAACTGTTAATAGTAATAAACCAGTCACAATTATTCTACAGTGGGTTATTTACTTTACCATAGTAGTTATCATTTGAATAACAGATTCTGTCATTTTTTCATGCATATACCCCGGAAATCAAAATATCGTGGATACATCTTCCATCACCTTTTTTAATGAATTACGCAAGAATCAAACAGAGGGTGAACAACTTCAAATATAAAATAGAAAGAAACATACTTCTCATTATTATATTACATGGGTCGTTTAAATTATCATAAGATGTGTCTATAAGTCCATTTACGTGAATGTAATTACTCTTGTTTCCCATAACAATACGTGAAAATAAATTTTTGATAAAACTTTGTACACGACTTTGGAATTGGATTTTATGTCCTACTTCTCTCTTCTGATTTATTCAAAACCCGGGAGGTTTCAATTGCCAAAGTGTATTTTATTCGATTCGTCCACTACGAGAATAAATTTCTCAGGTTTATCAAACGATATTACGGAGAAAATGCTGCTCTACCCTACAATTCCCATTGAAGCTGTTCCTGCAGTGTTGGCCTGGTGATTTACCCACCCCACCTCTGTTGCCACTCCAGTTGCCCGTTCCCTGCAGCAAGTGCGGCACCATCACGCGCGGTGAATGTTGAGCAGCAGTTTGATGGCAATAGCACTGGCCTGTGGATGGAAGATTTGCAGGTATTTTCCTATATTATTTGAGTCATAATGTCTTATTTTGAGAGGGAAATAAGATAATACATATATATTGAGTTGAAATAAGATACTCTGAAATGTAGGATCATATTCAATTCATGCAATTTGCCGTAGATTATGTTCTAGAGGAATGTCGCAGATAAGCATGGTAGAAACAGTTATTTTAATGTTAAATTTTAGTGAGCTCGTATCATGTACGAACGAAATAAGTTTTCATGATACAAGGAGTGTCTTATAAACGAGTATTGCGCTTATGCTGGTGATTCGAGGGCTGTTTCTGCATACCTGCACAAGGGATGTTGCTACCTTTTGGAAATGACAGTATTCGTAGTGATTTGTGCCGCCATGTTGAATGGTTGTTGCGGATATGTGCAATGGCTAACGTCCGTTGAAAGGGTCTCGTCAAGTTATCAGTATCTTTGAACGTGCACGGAGCCTGTTGCCCCATTGCAGATATGATGGGCGTCTATGTTATATTCTATGACGCCAATCAAGTTGAACAACGAACTTTACCCGTCACGGGGATAAACAAAAATAAACGATGATGAGCTAACGTTACACGAACAAATATTGACAACTTTTCTGTCAGCTGTATACTGCAAGATCAATGAAGAATAACTGGCAGATTGAGATTGGTAAAATTGACGAGTTGATGAGGAAGCATGCACCAGAATATTCAGTGCCTTCCTGACCACATCAATACCAATGCCTGGCAAGATCACGTTCATTATTCAAGCAGTTAATTGTTATCACGGATATGTGTGAACAATTCTATTTGTTCCGCCTTTACATCTCTATCACCTAATCATGCCTCCTTCCTGCTGCCCCTGCAATTATCTCCTTCGCAAACAGGTTCTGAGATGTACGCGCCCAATGTGTTTTTTTTTTTTAGAATGTTCTCACAACAGAAAACTTTGTCCTGTCATCAGAAGATCTTTTAGCGTTGGCACATTCGCTGTCTCCACGCGAAGTGATGATGCATCTCCTGCATGACATATCAAGAAGTGTCAATAATAAATTTCCTGCCCATATTAAAAACCTACAGAATAATAACTCTGCCGTTGTGATAATTGTTAACGTGTATCATATTAACAAAATTTTACAACATGTAGCATATAAATTCAATATAAACTTCTCTTAGACCCCGTTGACGAGATACTTCATTTTCAATTTTATTCCTTGAATAAATTTTATTTGTTGAAAATAACTTCATAAATCGTACATAATCATACTTGGATTTAATTGATCATAAATTAACCATTTTAATTCCAACCCATTTCAAGATTTCAGAGTCGACAAACTTTTACGGGTGACCACATTTAGACCAAGGCCTTATTTATTGCACATTCTTGACTAGTATTTGTTAAGCAGGGGCTTGAAATGTCCAATAAAAGCAAAACATGTTCTAGGCTGCGATTCCTGCAATCCGATAATCCACGAGGGAAACTCACTAAACGATGTATGATGATCCATTGAAATAATCTTTGATGATCTTTGCCTCATGTTGCAAGCTCTGTGAGATGAATGATTTGCAGTGAAACAGATGATAGTAGTGAGACACACAATATAATCTTTGTTTTAATTTAGTATTTTCGTCCGATGACTATTTTGGCACATATCGGACTCTTAATATGATGTCTATTCCTACAGGAAACATTATATTTTGTAATGGTGCCTCACGAAATTGATTTCATTATAAAAATGCAAAGATGACTCCTCGATTGTTACTTGTCCTTTTTAACAGTTATATCAAAAACAAATCATAGAGTCTGGACCAATGCAAATACGAGTAATGCTGGCGTTGCAGTGTCTTCCAATTATTCTACTTCCTCAACTCGATTCTTCCTCTTTCATTCATGAGAGGAGATTTGCCGACAGCAAGATTCAATTGCCCTCCGACTGAGGGTAATGAGAGCTGCCCAAATTCTATTACCATCCTTCATGTCGGAGCAATTGGGGAACGAAAGAGAGGGCGGGACTGAAATAGTTCTGAAACGAATGGGCAGTCAACGGAATGATGAACGGGTTTGAGGAATGAAACGATGACCCCGCTCGGCAGAGAGACAATCGATATGGTCAAAAACAATGAATGATTCAAGACAGAGAGAATATATCAACGAATATGACGTACTTGGTTGTTACTGATGTATTAACAACAAATTGCGAATTTCAACCAGAACACCTTTCTTGCAAAGACTTGGAAACTCTTTGTGGAAACTGCAGCCTGCAAGTGGAACGCATGTTTAACTTCATGCATGCTCTCGAACCAGCGAGAAAAAATATTTTCCATAATGCCGAAAAAATCTTGCCTCGTCGTCCTGATTGTGTTGTTCCTTATCGCTCATGTACCGTCGAACATCATGCAATTCTGCAGATAAGCATTTATTTTTAGATACTACTTTTTTATTTTTAACGTGTTTATCGTAACATATAATCAAACTTAACCTAGATGTTATTTTACCAAAGTAATATTTTGATGTCCATTATCTTTATACCCCACAGCCAGTTCTTCATTGATCGAAGTACATGGCACAGGAGTCAAGCTGCGGGCTACTGGAAACTGCTCACTGAACATCAACTCTGAATTCAGTGGTGTTTTCAAATTGGAAAGAGTTGAGCATGTCAATCTTGCCTTCCTCATTCCGTTATGATTTTTATTTTGTGTTAGCGACCTCAGCATTGTTTCTAATCTGACCAAAAGGGTCATTTATTTTCTCACTAAGGTAGATCGCAATGTATATGTTAGGGTAATGAAACACCGTAACACAAAAATTTTGAGATTTGGTGTTGGAATTATTTTAGAAGTCAATTGGAATTACCCGTACTTGAAATTAGAGAGAACTTTCTCATCATACTTATTTGGATTCTCTTCTTATGAAGTTGAAGATTTTAGCTACGAACTGCACCTTGTGGCTCATTTAATTTCGTAGTAGTCTGAAGTAACGCATGTTTATGATGTGTTGTTGTTCTATTTATATTGGCCGATTTTCTCCATTGTTAGGTATGATGAAGGAAATTTGGTAGACGAACATTTAAACCTTATAGTTTTTATATTCGAGTGTTCTCGTATCTCTCCATAAACTTCTAACTTCATTACCTACTTTCTTACTTACCTAACACGTTATCAATACAACCCACCAAATGGAGCGTTCAGATACGATGTATACCGAGGATCCACTCTTGATTTGTTAATTGAGGCAACCCATTTGCTATACCAAATAACGATCCTGGAAACATGGAGGATATGAGTTCTTAGACACTCGGTCTCAATAGATTCGTAAATTCATGATATTTTCAGAAAGAGAGAAGTTTCCTTGGATATCATGTTGGATTATACGTCATTGACGTAGATGGGAGCCATCTAGTACCCACTACGTATATCTTGTTATTCCTTTTCTAAATTAACTAGTGATTGTAGTATGCCTAGTAAAATCTACGTACCTAACGATGGAATTCATGTTATGAATTTGTTCTATCACATCTATATGAGTCGAGAAACCCATTCAGATATGCATAAAAATGTAGGGCGATATTGAACTGGGTCAATTTTCCATTGTGAATGTGACACCTGTTCATGGTCTCTTCCGATAATATAATGTTCAATATATTTATTTCTATACATTTAGGTCTACCATATGATGCATAGGCTGTATTGATATGGTGTTTATTATAAATGATTCTGCTTGGAACTAGACACCTTCTTTTCAATAGCATCATAATGTAATTTCAGTTCCATGATAGTCCGACCACCCAGAACCTTCTGTCTTCAAGACCATTTAAATTGTAAAGCACCAAGGCAGAACTCCTTCACTCCACGACACGGGGTGTAAATCTTGGCTTTCATTGGCAGAGGGTGGCACACCTTAGCTAACAGTTGTAATGAGGAACAATTGTTTGAGGGCAGCAAAGCAGATACCTCAGTACTTCTCATATATTAATGTGATACAGGCCACTCGCTGAGTAGATTCACAAGTCTAATGTGACCTAATAGTTTATTGCGTTAAATTATGTACTTCGTCTTACATCTCATCCGAATCAAATAGAAATCCTCGCTTAATATGTATCATTTAAAAGTAATACAAACTATGCCAAGTTATTGGAAAAAATCTATTTGAGCCAGGTATGTATGAAGTACCGGAAGAAATAATGATACAATATATAAAGGGATTTTTATTGGCTGAATGGCAGAGCACGCGCCTCTTCATATTAATGAAATAGTTTCTATCGTGTTGTTCTAAATCTGCGAGATTTTGATCGGGGAAAAATGTTGCTCTATTGTCGTAGCGAAACATTTTTCTACAAGTTTCACCCCGTTGCATCGGGGGACTAATGTTGCGGTTCCTGTCGAAGAGGTCGACAGGGCTCACGTTGTTGAATCCTTTTCAGGTATTTGAAGGTTTTAATGAGCTGGCCTCTCAGCCTTCGTTGCTCGAAAGTGATGAGGCCAAGCACTTTGAGCCAATCCTCGTAGCTGTGGTGGCGTAGCTGCAGGATGAGCTTAATAGCACGATGCTGGATGGGTTCTAGTTTGGCTATGACCTCCATCATGTGAGGTGAGCAGAATTAGACTGCATGGTCGAGGTTTGACGGACGCGGCACTTGTACAACGGCAATACCCTGTCCCTCGCTTTGCAGAGGAAGTTACGGGAGATGAAACCAAGGTTGCGGTTTGCTATCATGTAACTTTCTTCTAACTAACTGCGCGTCTCATTTCAAATCATTCAAGATTCGGACGCTCAAGTCACTATTTTGGTCAAGGAGGTAAGATCGCCTCCTGCTATTGTGTTTTTGAAGTTGGCCCGTGTGCATAACGGTACATTTTGCAGCCATGGTTCCGACCATAGGATGAGTTTTCCGAGATTTTGTTGGATCTCGACTCGGTCTCTCTCCCTCCACGCCACATGACAGAACTTGGTGTCGTGGACAAATATCAATACATTAGACAGGAGCTTCCTATTTATGTCGTTTATATAGATGTGGAAAAGGATATGACCCAGGACGCTGTCCTGAAGCACATCAGAGGTAACAGGGGCCCCTTCGGACAAGGTCTGGCAGATGCTGACTCTTTGCTTGCGTCCTGTTTGCAAAGCTCGCAGTCAGCGAAATACGTTGCCACTGATTCCGGGCTCAGAGACTTTGTGTTACAGTCTCCTGTCTGGCACCTTGTCGAAGGCTTTTTTGATGTCTAGGTTGATGTCGCACACGTTAGTTACATCGTTGAAAGAGTCCAGCTGATTCGTCAGACGGCTCCTCTGGCGGCGGAAACCGTGTTAAGTGTCGTGAATCATTCTGCTGTCTTCCAGCTGAACGACGAGATGGTCTCATATCAATCGCTCGATTATTCCGTACATGATCTACGTCAAACTAATCGGTCGATAGTTGCTAGGCAATTGTCGGTCACCTTTCTTGAAGATTTCCGCGACATTAGCAGCTCTCAAGTTTTTGGAAATCCAGCCACTCGTCATCGATAAGTTGAAGATTTGTGCCAGGGAATCCGCCAATATTATTGTTCCCGAATTTCCTTTAGTACTTTTGGGTGGTGTCCATCGGTATCAATCGATTTATAAACGTTCAGTCCGTCTAGTTGTTTAATAAAATTCCTCTCAGGTGAACACATTGTCGTTGAGGGTGACTTCCCCAGCACAACGGTACCTCGTTTGTAGCCGGGGCCCTCAACTGTGAACACTGAGCAAAAGAAGCTATTCAGGATACTGTTCATGCCCTCAGGTGTCGTCCTGACAACCGCATCATCATCCGTTGGGGGCCAACTGTGTGCTTAGCAATTCTACGCTCCTCACGGGTTTCATTCGAGTTATCCGGAGTGTTTCTCTCTTTCATGCGCTTAGGAAGGACAACGCCTCTTCGGTGGTCTCCCTCTTTGATTGCGACGATTTAAGGCCCTTTCAATTTCGACGTCCCGCCATGAAGGCCTGATCCTTTAAGCGGAATCAATTGTCCTCAATTAGGGTAAGCATCGGTCGCATTGAGGATACGGCAGCAAGAGTCCAACGCACCTTGTCGGAGTTGTTCGAATAAATTCATCGCACTTAGTTGTTTTCTCATCCCCTGGACGTCTGCTCGCGCAAATTTGGGGCGGAGTACAGCTTCTTGGCGGGTGGATGGGGCACTTTGATGGGGAATTCTACCGTTTTGTGGTCATCAAAATCTAGTGTATTGCCAACTAGGATGTTGCCGACCAAGCGCTTCTTTTGACATAACAAGGCTCTGTAACATACTGGGTCATGCCATTATCGGCGATAAACTCCGCTAGTTTATTTCCTGGGGCCTGTGAGACTAGGCTCACCCAATCAATATACGAGAAACGGAAATCGCCGGAGATGATAGTATCTGACTATTTCTATGAGCGTCTCATAAAGCTGGGCACCTTGTTCTGCAAAGATGTTGCTGTTGCAGTACACCAATGCCAGCTCCAATGTCACCTGGGCCACTTTGATCTCTGCGTTGAATATTTCGCAAGAAACTGTGGCTAGCATCGCTCTAAGATATGGGTAGAGCTTCTTCTTTATGTATATCTCGGGCCCGCCCCCCCGGTTACATGGGGTGAGTTTGTCAACGCTGAACATTTTGTAGCCTGGTATTATTAGTTCTGCTGCCAAATTTATATTCTGGAGATCGAGCCATGACATCAAACTAGTACAGGCTCGCCTGTCCCGCAGTTTGTCGACCTTAGGGACATAAGACTGCGCGTCAAAAGAAGACCTTTAGACGGGCGTGTCTCAGTCTTCGACTCTCCATTGGGAGAGTCTTGACCTGGCGGCTGCGGGCCAGGATCTCGACCTTTTTGTAGCTGCCCTTGTGTGAGCCTAGTAACACATCTACCGTGGCCATGGCTTCCTTCTCTTGAAACGACTGATTGGTCAACGCTCCCGTCATGGATTTGGCTGCGGGCACACGGCCCTCTAGGTACGGTTCCCTGTGGCTAAAACTTAATCATTTATAGCACGCTGAATCCTTATCTTCTGGGCATAGTATTCCCAAGCGCATAGGCGGAGCAGTCTGCCAAGTCGGTTGGCATTTCTTAAATCCCTCAGGAGCAGGACGTATTTTAATTAAAGATCGGGCCCTTCCCAAAAATCATCAAACATGTTGATGAAGGATACTTCTTCGGACTTGCAAATAGTCTCGAGGGCCTGATTTGTATAGGTAGTTTACGATACAACTCGTCATCATCATTCATTCGCGGTAGGATAGATGTGATGGTCACTCGATTCGTTTTTGCCTTAGGGTCAGATTTTAGCTGCATGCAAGGACATCTTTGATCTTCTCAAGTTTGGGAAGATCAGTGGTGGCGCAGGTATTTTGATTGCCTTACCTACCACCATGGCGCTGCCTTTCTCTGACACACTTGAACACTGCTGTCAATTTCGTAAGGTTCCAAACACTAGACCAAAATAATACAGTTGGCCATGCTCGTATTCTACACTGAAACGACCATTTCTAGTGTTGGTAGAGAATGTTCTCTGCATCATGACCAGATCTTAAGTGGATGGTCTGTAGCCGGAACCGAAAAAGATATGCAGATTCTTCGTTCCAGCCCTCGGTAGTGAAATTTAATGTGTGTTATGTTCATAAGTCAAAATGCTTAGTGTGAACAATCTTGCATTGCATTGATTACTTTTCATGTCATAAATCCTAGTTGATTAACCATATTTTGATTCGCAACTACTTGTGCATTTTAATAGACATTTCTCATGTGCATCAAGCTCTCCATCAATTTCTACAAACAAATGACATTGCCAATAGAAGGCGACCGCTGTAAGCAAAAATTATTGCTTTTGTTTTGTTAATTGAGAGGTTGGCGCAAAAATTTAATATTGCAACTGAACTTGTCTTTCCAACAGTGATCAGAAGCAATATTGCGAATAAAACAAAAGATATAATGCAAATTGTGTTCAGCCACCCATAATGAATCACTGACTGTAATCCATGAACCAAATGATATGTTTTTAAACTGTAGGTTCAACTTGTTATTCTGTGCGGGATTGAGATGCACTTCCGATGAATTAATTGTCTTTCGATACACTATATCCTGTCCATGTATTTTTCTATGAAAATTTCTGCATATTTCTTGAACCCTCATTTCATACATTTCGATATGCATCGTATTAGGCTTCATTTTGATTTATTTTTAGAGTTGGACGTTGTTCTAACTCGACATGAAAATTGATCGAAGGAGTTCTTTAATTCATAGAGAAGAAAATGTTTTCCCATAACTGATAACAATTTTTTAAATTAACATGAACACACACTCGTGGGTCTTAGTTATTCCATTTACTTCTTAATGGAGACGCGGGCCAATTTTGTATGAATCGATCTTCGGTAATAAATTTTAACAGAATAGTAATATCCTTGTTTTTTCATAAATGTTCGTTTGAAATGCATTTTTTCCGAATATTATTCCATCGTATTTGAATGCAATGAACCTAGCTGTCGACATCACAAGACCCAAACAGTTCATTGTTACAGGAAATGTAACGGAATATGTTATGCGAGCGGATAACATAATTTTAACACTAAACTTGGAGCCGGAGAGGCATAACATATACATATTTTTGTATCATTACATCCAATTAAGCGTATTTTATATCCAACATTCCATGAATTCAGGCAAATTTATACCTATTACAGATATATTCATATAATAACCAATCAAAAACATACAACAACATCTATAAAATAGCTCAATATGATTCTTTACTCTACCCTAACCGACAATGATTAACTATTATATGCGGTGTATCCTACTGCACCCAGATGATAAATCCTACTCCAATATCCCACGTGATCTGGTTCATGACGTGATCTGGTTCATGACATGACAAAGATCATACCTAAAAAAATACAAATCCTTATATAACACGACTAAAAACATGTATTGTCTGGCAAGAACTGGAATCTACACGGAAAAAATGATGACGTGGAATATATAGACGGACATACTAACAAGGGTCACCAAGTATTAACAGCCAGCTAACAGGCACAGCTAACAGTCATGTTTCAGTCACCTGTTCATTTTTGAATCATTTTCTGTGCCTGACAGCTCACCACCAGAGAAAACGAAAGAAAAAGTTCCTACAGGAGTAACTAAACAGAGCGCAAGTGTCCAAGTCTCATCGAAAACGAATACTCGTCCATTGTGAACAGCTTAGGTATTAGATTTAGGTATTAGCGGATGTAATCAATTTTCGTGGCGTTTGATGCGCTCAGTTCTGTAATGTGTACAGACTATACATTAAACAAATCATCTTTGAACCAGACCCAATTCCAATGTCGAGAGGTAAGATACAGGAGCGGCTAATTGAAAAATAAGGTGGAAAAGCCGGCAGTATGTGCGAGTGATATATAACAGTGGCCTACAATAATGAAAAAGGAGTACATTTACATTAAAACTATATAGAATATAAAAATGTGTGGAATTTCATTAATAAGTCATAAATCTCTAGGAATTTGCTACTGAACAGACCCCTCTCCACACTAACTACCCAATCAATAAACTCATAACGATGAAGAAAACTGATGGCCATACTTAACTTGCCAAACATTTTATGGATATAGGCAGAACATCACAATACAACAGACATAATTGCAAGATATGAACAGACGGCTGCCACACCGTATTTTTTTATTTCTATGTATCAGTAACACTTGCATTCTGTTGACAATCAAGATCCACAATAGGTACACAATGTAACAACTAAACACTACTATACGCTATACATACCGAGCTTCTCATCTCTATTTATCCTATCTATATATCATCACTAAACTGCGCTATGCAGAGCCCGATATACCTCGTGAGAGTGTACTAATTAACTGACTCAGATACATTTTACCCGTTAATTTGTCCGAATTGGGCTATTACTGATACCCAGTCGGAAACATTACAACTCAAACTTACGATATTGAATAAAAAGCGAGTGGTCACATATGCCCAACACAGCATTCCGTAGGAAAT
>SDVV010015660.1:0-14468 GCA_016164225.1 Gammarus roeselii | reverse complement strand
TTTAGTATCAGTGTTATGATACGTGTTATTGATGATGAATATCAGCATTGTAAACATTATTTGTTGGGTGTTTCCACGCTAGGCGACCCGATATATTTCAAATTCCCGTACGTTATAATGCCAGTCAAACTCAGGAGTGTGGTGTTGGTGGTTGCATCGACCGGGATGGCATACTTGTTTCACCCTGTCACGGTAGACACGGGCGAACATGTTCATGCTGTTCTGTGATTATCCATCAATGTATTATTTAGAGTGAATGCATTACAGTTATGCTTTGTAGGGGCTTACGAGTATCATACCAGTGTTACAAGCGCCCGTGCTAGTGTGTTACTTCGGAAACTGTCCCAAAATCTGTCAATCTCGTCTTCCTCTAACAGTTTCATTTCTTTATTTTTCCAGAATGCTTTTGGCAACCTATCCATGAATGTTTGAAATAAGTCATTGACATCTTTGCTCAGCTTTGTTTTATTGACCAACAAGCTACTGAGGATATCGAGGACGTGATAACGACTTTGGACATTGGGGTGGCTAACAAAGCCGTTCGATTCAAATATAAGTTGTGTATTGTTTTTTGGTAGTGGAGCAAATCGGGGGACAATGATTTAGCTACGGGGGGCAATGAGGATGTATATAGTGCTGCAACAAACCTCGTCATTATTTGGCTTCTTTTGTATGATCGTTTTTGTTGTACATCATTTTTTGTAGTGATACTAGTACGATATAGTCCTTGGATGGAAGTAAATAATTTCAGGGCTGTTGGAGTCGATGCGATAACATCTAGCATATCGTCTCCGCGTTCATTTATATTTTGACTGAGGTTTTGACTGCTATGTTCTGCTACTTATGTCCCTGTTGTAACAGATAATGGTGTAGCGCTAACAACAATCGAATATGTTGTATACTTATCTATCTTGGATTTTGAAACGAGATGGTAAACTGATTCATCCATGAAATATTTTTGTCAAAAAACTCACTACAACTGGTACAAACTTCCAGCGGAGGTTGTAAACAGCAATACAGTCGAAACGCTTAAGTCTCGACTCGATAAGTTCTACATAAATTGCAGATAATTAGCTAAACTATTTCCTTTCATGATGTTATAAAAACAGAAATGGCACATGAAGCTCTTTTAGACGTTCTAGCAACCTAGTTTAGGCCAACAGGCCTGTTGTTGTCGGTTTGCTATCGGCATAATCCGTGTTAATCACGTAAATTTGCTTTCTGCCTCGTCTTGTTAGTTTTTTTGAGACCTTTATTGAATAAATATTAGGTCTGTCACACTGCACTAATTCCTGCCTCTGGGCAAAATCTTTGGTGGGTTCATCAGTATCGAGCGGTAAAATTTCATAGGTCGGAGGGTAATGATTTTTATTAATAGGTGAGATACGAAACACTTCCTACGTAAACTATGGTTCTTGTCCTTTCCTGAATGTCTTGAGACTGGGATCACTACACTGTAAGCACACGTACGCTACCAACTTTAGTTGTCGACAAGGCACTTTAATTCTTTTACGTCGTATTATATACATTTCAGACAGCAGTGCCTGAAATTCTTCAACTTCGTTCAACATATTAACGTCAAAGGGAATGAATGCGGTTTCATATTTTGCGAGGTACACCAGCCTTAGCGGTGCCAGTTTCATACGACAGGCAGGCAAACAGGTTACAGCACGTATTGCATTATTAGTTTCGTTTTGTTCTGGTTTATTTTGGTTGAAGTTTGGTTTTGATCACCCAAGTTATCGTACATTTGGCAGCGTTTGGCAAGTATTACTCATCTGGCGGTGTATAGCAACTGCTGTATAAAACGGCAAATGTTGCAGTTCAGAAATTATCTGTGCTCCTGATCTCGTCGGCGACACACCTTCCTCGAAATGTAACCATTTCTAACGTGTATTTTTTTAAAGATATCTTTCTGTAACTTGGTTGGTCTTTTATTCTAGATGTATCTTTAAATATATTCGTTATGGATTCATTCGCGTTGAATGAATCAATCACTATTTGTGGATGATGCAAGGAGTCTTTTTAGCACATACCAAAGTGAGGCCTATCCTCAACCTAGCCCCGCAAACCCTAGCGCAAACCTTGCAAGCTCGCAACCTATCCTCGCAATGTCTGCAAGCCATAGCGCTAGCCCGCAACTCAGTGCTGCTGCTGCTGCTGATCCGTCTTCGAAACTACCGAAAGTTCAGCCTGTGTTGTTTTGGACCCATTCATCGCTCAGGCTACTGCCGCGTTGGCACCATCAATGATGTCGACTCTTGTTGGACAGTTCGTCGCTCAGTCTACTGATCCGTCTCCGAAACTACCCGGAATTCAGCCTACTGTTCGTGTTGCCCCTTACCTCTAAAGGTATTTTGGAAAACAACTTTATCACTTCCAAATGTACACCACACACTGAACATGTCAACATATCTTCCATGATTGCATTAGGACAAGAAGAACTAGTGGGACATGCTACATTGAAATCAGGCGAGTTCCAAATACTCCAATGCAGCGTGATAGTAGAAAGAAGTAAATTAATTGAGGATGCATCTGTAGACGAGCTATTCACAAAAACACCCTCTTTGGTGAGCTGATGTAGAAGCGCGGGGTTGATTTGCAGAATAGATTAGAAAAACAGGAGATAGATTGTAGTGGCTGATCCATTGAAACTGTAATCAGTGTTGAGCTTCAATTCTACAAAACTGGTGTAAATGGAACTAAACGTCTTGGTGATTTTGTTCCTTGCCCAAAAACTGTCCAGGTAGACACCAAATTGTCAACATAAAATCGAGAAACATCAACAGTATGCTCACTAGCCCCATCGCGTACTTTCACATACTTTACTTTCCCAGAACTTACCTTGAACAGACCTGTTGCTTTAGAGTCCTTCCCTCTTACAGAAAGGGAATGTAATCTGAACATCAAGACTATATAAGGTCACAAAAGAAAAGGAAGGTTATGGTCGCGTCAATATTCACTGGGACAGTTTAGACGCAAGCGAGGAACGGACGATTCATCTTGTGAAAATTTTAGACGCCAACCATGTCGCGCTCATCCCATGTTCCTCTACATGCATGAAAACATTTATTAATACAAAATATAGAAAAACTTTTTCTGTTTATATTGTATGCAGGTAATGGATGAAAGCAAAAAAGCTGGTCATGTAAAACTATGTTCATCCAATATAGGTTTGCAAAATATCAGTATTCCTGAAGAAGGCGAGATGAATCAATTCTCAGCCATGCATGCAGCAATGAAACTCCTCGTTGTTGCCTATTATGACTGTGAATCTGTTCTGGAACCTGAAACAGAGGGAGTCATTGTAGTTAGCATACACAAGTTGTGCAACTACATGTTTCATTGTCTAGGTAGAGTATATAGTGTGGTCTACAAGCGATTTGTAGTCAGTATGACGTGATACCCAGTGCAGGATGCAGGAACCCGAGGACTTTTTCGTCTCTGCCTCATCTCTGAGCAGCAGTCAATTTTACCATAACAACACATCTTCAAGTTTTAATAACAAGATTTATCCAGGAACACAGCTACAGGAAGAGTGGAACGTAGGAATTGTAGAATTATTCTATAATGACTGGTTCAAGATATAAAAGCACAATGAACAATACAACACTGTTTCTACGTAGACTATTTTGATGATAAAGATGAAAGAGTCGGGCACGGAAATGCTTTGTTTGTTCCTAGCGAAAATATCTTAGGCAATACAATAGATGAACACATCTCAGAGCTAGAAATCAACATCATAAAAAGTCTGCTAAGGAAACGAATCGTTAGTGATTTTTTTTAATATGATAGTGCCACACAACGCTAAAGTTACACGCCTTTAAATTACAAAACATGTCGCAATTCAAACATTCTGAATCTACGATGAATTGGAACTTTTTTGGATGTGGATCGGCTGATTTAATTGGTGGAACGATGTGTAAATATAATGTCGGTGAAGGTGCCGTAAGCGAAAAATGTCCTTTATGGACGAAAATGTACGCTGCCTAGAAGTTTACACAGACATAATTTCACACAGCTTTTAAGAGCGAAAAGCAAGTCAATATTCTTGATCTAATTTCAATTGATAAATCCTCTTCATATACGAGTGCACATATCAAATCTAGAAAAAATAAATCGTAGTCATGTCGAATCCATTTACACAGATCTACGAGATGGTGTTAGCGGTATCATCCCGTTCAAGGACGGTGGATCGAGCCTATGCGTATTACATTTTAAAAGAAGCTAGAGCAATATAAATATAACGATGGATATATGTATGTAATGTAATTTTGTAACCAGCAATCATGAGGGTGGTACATGCATATCCGTTCTATAAACAATATGAAGCTTTATGCGAGAAGCGTGACAAAATACGCGGTAGAAGTTTGCATGATATTGACCGATTTACAAGTCCGATATCGTACCAGAGGAGGAGCAGATTATTTTCAGTCATAACCAGTCTTGTAGGACAAACAATATCTTTTCTACAAAAAAATGTACTGTTTGTAGCTGTCGAAATGGCTCGGAATATGGCACACGATTTCTTGGAGCGAAAAGATATGCGAAATAACCAGGGAACATGGAATTGCTACACCAAGAACTTGTGGAAAAAGCCATGGCTGGAGGCAAGAATACAAGAAGAGTAACGAAAAAAATCAAATCAGAGACGAACCATGGAAGAAAGATGGAATCGTGTCATCAGTTATATAAAGACTAATAAATACCACTGTTCATGTACCATTAACGTTAGTTTCGAGTGAGGACCTATACGGACAACATTCTTGGCGGATCATCTCATAACATGACATAGCTAGATGCCCCTACGGAAAACTATGAAACGGGAGTGATTGATATGTTTCCCTCCGTCAACAAGAAATATCTAATTGAATCAAGTATCGAGTCAAATTTTGAAAGAAATTTTTTAAGCGCAAACAGCAGCCTGTATGATGGTAGAATTGCCGTTTCAATTATCGAATTTCATATTCCCGAGTCCGATTATCAAATGGTCGATCTGAGCTCGTTAACTGCAGAAGTGAAAATCCGTGTAGGAAATGCAGATGGAAGCTTGTTGGCTGCCGCTGCACATGTTACACTCGTTGACGTTTTTTTTCATCGCATGTTCCATAGTCACTCTCATTTCATAAATGGTGTGCAGTGTGAATGAAACAATTATACAGGTCCATTAAATAATCTCAACTCATATACATCCGTGGAAAGCTTCGATCTAAACAATAAAGAACTGAACATGATCTATAAATCACTCAAAACACCCATTCCAGAAACCGAAATTGAAACCTGGAAATGAGACCTGGATTCAAGAAAGTGAACGTCATGGTTTACTTATGATGGGATTTCTAAACTTTGATGTAGCCGGTAGCAACAGTTTTCTATTGGATAATGTCAGCGTAAATATAAGTTTGGAGCTGGCAAAACCAAGTAGCGTTCTTCTAACACATGGCAATGAAGAATACATCTATTTATTAGACTCATGCAAATTATGGTGCAAAAAGGTTATACCCTACCTCACTGCTCTGCTTGATCCAAATAAAGCACTGACAAAACACAATGACCTAATTGAATACATGTTTGATCAACCCATGGTCTAAAAAATCGTGTTTCCTGCCAGTCAAAACTACATCTCCATTGATTCCCCCTGTAACAGGGTTGTTCCATATAAATTAGCCATATTTCTCATTGATCAAGCGGCACATAACGGAGCAATCCCAACTATTTCCCCAACTATTTCCGACATAACGTCATCGCAAACGTTATCGTTGATGTGAACGGAAACTGCGTTACCAACATTATATCATCGTTTCCCAGAGAATGTGCACAAACATAATATCAAGCACCTTCTGCTCTATGGAGGCATAACAGTTTTCATCTCATCACATGACAAAATTTTCCTGCTGGAAGGACTATATTTTTAGTATAGATACAAGGCCAACCCACTCTGAAGATGTTATTAACTAAGAAAAAAGAGCAAACATACGTATAACAGTGAATTGTGAAACTCCACCCACTCCGAATAAGATCTTATTCCTGGTAGGTTATACTATCGGTGTAATCCAATAAAATTCGGCAAGGAGGGTGTTCCCCATCTATCTACAGTAACTAAGGATAATAACCAACTTGACAACATTTCCAGAAGCGATCCAATAATGAAACGTACCTATATAGGATGTTTTACTGAAAACAGAATGCCCATGCATCCAATTAGTGGATACATGACGGTTAACAGCGAAAGCAATCCTAATAAATAGGATCATATGATCCAAATATTCAAAAACGATACTGAACACTTCTTTTTAATTCGTTTTGGTTAAATCCCATAATATATGGATGACATATAGCATCGTATTGTAATACTCAAGCACAAAAACCAATTGTTCTATGGAAACCGATCTAAAATGATCAATCTGCGTTTTGCGCTGCATGCTGCTCATACTTGTCTTATTATCTATATCAAAATATACCAGTGAAAAATATAATCGAGCGGTTTTCCAACTGCGAACGACGTAGAAATGATACCATAGTTGAAAAATTCATCATGAATGGGTCCGGAAATCAACATTTGTTCAGAAATAATATGTTTGGGGTTTTAACATTTCAAACTGCGCGTAAAAAACTATGTAACTAATGTAATATTATCCCTATGCACTCAGAGGACTAGCAATGAAATTGCAATACAATATGCATAGCATTGAAAATGCGATGAATACCAAGTACCAAAGGTAGCCTTTATATGTGGAAACAGAATATTTATATAGCCTATTAACATATATTTATATAACCTATGAACCTACTTTAGGAATAATTTGAATGGCGTCAGTACGTCCTCCGACCAAAATGTATCCCGTTAGCCACCCGTTAACAACCCGTAAGCCGTCGTCCGCTATCTGACTCACGCCAATATGGTCACCCCATGGTCGCCCGGCCATACGCCCGCCGGTAAAACTACCTCATATTGCGTTTCGCAGGCCTACTAACTTCTCATGTACAATGAACATTCACAATTTCATGTCATCAGAGAATATTTGTATTGGCAGCTCAGACGGGGAACGGAAGAAATCACCTTAAAAACGTGAGTAGGGGAGAAAAGGATATGATGGATGCAAAGGCGGGGGAGAGAATAGAAAGGATGCGAAGAGGGGAGGAGACGATCACATAGATGCAAAGACGGGATACGACTGCAGGATGGACAAGAGGACGGAAGATGCGGATGAAACGGATGATACGACGGATGTGATTACGGGAGAAGAGGATGGGATGGATGATGGAACGGGAGGAGAATATGCGATGAAAGCGAGGACGGGAGAAGAGAGCGTGATGGTGAGTGGACGGGAGGAGGGGATGGGATTGATGCGATTATGGGAAGGAAGGTCATGATGGATGTGAGGACAGGAGGAGAGGTTGAGATTGATGCGAGGGCGGGAATGAAAGGCTGATGGGGATGAGGGACGGGATGAGAGAATTGGATGAATGTGAGAACGGGAGTTGAGGATGGGATGGATGAGAGGACGGGAGGAGAGGATACGAGGGATGCGAGGACGGGAGGAGAGGATTTGATGGCAGCGAGCACGAGAGGGGAGGATGGGATGGATGCGATGACGGCGGAGAGGATGGTATGCATGCGAGGACGGGAGGAGAGATTGGAATAGATGCGGGGACGGGAGGGAAAATGGAATAGATGCGAGGACGGGTGGAGAGGATGGGATACATGCGAAGACAAACGGGAGGAGAGGATGCTCAACAGGGGACAAGCTGGCAATTACACGACTCGTGTTATGTCTTGTGAAATGTTCAAAACAACCATAAGTGAAGCAATTGGTATCCGGGTATTGTTATATCATTTTGTGATATGAACAACTGTACAAAACAATAGTGATGAAGTTCAAATTGAAGAATCTTATATTTTACCGATAGCTTGATTCCTTCTGAATTGAAATAATTTAAAAGAATTCCGATGCAATTGGAAAGCGAAAATTTACTACAAAGAAGTCGGAGATGCTTTGCTTCAATTCCAAACGAAATTTTCCTTCATAGTAGAATGAACTGTTGTACTGAGTTTAAACCAAAAACATGCCATATTTGGTAACGCCTTCTTTCGATGGGAGTTCGAGTTCATAAATTCATTCTGACGTCAAGGAAAAGATTGACGCTAAATGCAAACATTTTGGGGTGATCTGATTTCTCTGAACATTCCGAACTCGTTCGTAAGATATTTGTACAGGAATGACATGGACCTGCAGATCTTGCGTTGTTTCAGTCATTTTGACTAGGAATAAATTCCTGAGATATCCCAGATCACGAACTAGTAGAGTGAGGAGCCCTTTCAACAGCTGATTTATTAATGATATCCCTCTTTTCTTAGTGTCTGTAGCTAGTCCAACCTTTCGGCACAGGACTTGAGGGAACACGCACTCTCCTGTTTGTTGGATAACTTTGACAATGTCTCAAAGTATTCCATCAGAGTTTTTATGCAATTCTGTTGTCCTTTTCATACCTCACTAGCACTTGGTCATCTTATACATCCTCTAACAATAGGAAACCAATCAATCGGGACATTTAAGGATAACTTCCATCTAGATACCTGATGTTCTTGAACGTCTAAAATTCCTTTTGATATTTTTTAACAATAAAGTTGTTCAGTTTTAAATATGTGTCATCTATCGAAGAACACACCAATATAATACGCTCCCTAACACAAATTCTTTTGGTTTGGTATGGAAAACTACTCTGGTTGCTAGTTTGATTGGAAACTCTATGGAACATTTTTTTTTAACAATTGAGAACAATATTCCCGGAGAAACTAGTCTGAAAATAGTGATAACTGATGGAAATACGCGAAGTTTAATGTAACGCAAAAATTGTTACGTTTCATGTCAAATTTTTCTTTAGCATAAGATGTGTCCCACTATAAAGCCATTTAAAGAATATTTAATAAATGTAACAACTGAAAATAATATATTGTGATGACAAGAAAGAATCGATCAACATTGCAACAATCTGTTCATTATTTTTTCCCTCTCAGATTATCCTATGACGACTGCCGTTGTAAGACTTGATTGTGACATCATCAATATCATCATCATCAAACCATCAGACAAAAGGTGTCGCATCAAGTCTATTCAATACATGTTGTTACGAATATTGGTTGTCTATAGACCTCTTCTAATATATTTATATTTTATGTATTATTTATGTCGTCTACTCGCCCCTTCGTAATCGTAAAATGTTTCTGACTCGTCTTTACAATATGAAGTACAATTCGATTTTCCAACCCCATGTAGTCATGATTTGTATATTGTGGTGTGTTTATATTTTCTGCATAACTTATGTCTTCTATTCCGCCCTTCGTAGTCGCGCAATGGTCAGATTTTTTTTTGCAATATGTTAGCCCATTTCAATTTCCCAATCACATGTATTCGGTATTTCCCATCCCCATGTATTGGTGATTTCACCACTGCATATATTTTTACTCCATGAAGGACAAACCAGCGGCCCACGCAGTGAGATGAGCTTTGACCAAATTCAATGGGAACTTTTTGTTCGGTTATTCAAGTATGGGATTGATAATATTGTTCATATGTCATATCCAATATTTGAAAACCAATTGCTGGACGATGGAAATGAATGATTTAATAATAATAATAAAAATATCGATCCACGAGTTTTTTTCCTGTCACATAGTTCGTATTCAAGGGAGTATGTAATGTTGTTATTAGTTAGTTTGGCAACGCTTTACTTTACTTTGTGTGTACGGATGTGCAGCAGTGTCACGATAACTGGCACTGCAGAGTTGAAGTTCTGTAGGTTGCCTATCATAGCCACTTTTCTATAACACATACAAATCTTACCATTTCGTTCCATGTACTTGTAAAAAAATACAATACAATTCGAAGTGTGCAAAAGATATAAAATATATTTTATACTTATTGAATACATATATTTTCTTTCCGTTCTATATTCGCGGACAAAAATAAAAGATTTTTCTTAGGTTCTTCTGACGCTTCTTCCGGTAATTGAATACACCTTGTAGTTCATATTGCTTCTGTTCTCCATCATTTGGGATTATTTTGTTATTCTTCAATCGATTGAATTAACTCGCCTTTCAGCAATATCATTACTATCTTTGATTTATTAACTATGTTATTTCAGTCCCAATAACTTTTGCCAATCTTCGACGGTTTGCACATGAATGATGCAGACAATCCAAGTATATTAAAGACTTTTTGTCAGCCGTTACAAAATATTCAAGTATCATAGTGCAAAATAGTTTTGAGGTCAATGTATGTCTTTTTGGAGGATCTCTTACTGGAGATTTTGTAGGAGTATTCATCACTTTCTTTTGCTATCTAAGCTGACTTTGTTATCAAAGAAGGCCAACGCACTTAAATCTTCCGGAAAATACCACAAATGATTCTTGAATTTCCTGGTACCCTTTTAGCTAAATGTACAATTGTGCTTTTGTAGGTGTGCAGATCCTTTAGAAAACTACGATAATTCGTGAAGACCTTACTGCGCTGGGAGCCAGGAACCCATACCAATGTATAAGGCAACAAAAAACTAGGATTTTTTTATATATATTTTCTTTCCAGTTACTGTTATTAGAACCAGACTTATTATCAACCAGATTTTCATACGTAAAATGTTATTCGTCATCAAATGGACTCCGGACAAAGCCCTAGGCTTCTTATCTAATTCCACTGGTTGAGGTATCGGCAGACAAGATGTTTGCCAGTAACAACATTTCTCGGTAATCGTCGCGAGGCTAATCTTCGTTGATTTCGTTTGTGGATAATTGTTCATAATTCTCGAATGATGTTTATAATATTTGGGTTCATTTATTGTCAGGGTCCGATGAAGCTGGCAATGCAGTGACTGCCACTGCTTCCAATGATTTCAAGTGTATGATGTCGACAAGGACACCACAACAAATCGTTATCAGTTTTCTGTTCAAGTAAGACACAAGCTCCGTTTTTAAGATCGGTGTTTGATGCAGTTGTGTCGAAGCACATATTTTGACATTATCTAATAGGTTCCGGTCCGATGCACAGAATTTTTAGTTTTACTCTCCTGTTCCATATCCTTACTTGCCACTCCAAGAACTTAGTCTTCTACACTGCCACAGATTAGGAATGACATCCGGTCAAAAACATCTTTCGCAGCAATGACTTCTAGTACAGTTTACCAATCCAAATTACACACAATGACTTGTCCGTTTCATTTTTTTAAACTGAAAACCTTTCTAGAATTCTGTCCTGACCTTCAAATCGATGAGTAGTTAACATTGTAATTTTCTGTTTTTTCTCCAAAATTTGCGATCGTTGAAATCATAATTAAAGAGGCTGGAATCTTAGCAACATCCAACAAGGAGAGCAGATTTTCATTAATTGAAATATTTGTTTCTCTTGTAGTACCTCTTTTCGATGTTGATGAATGTTTCAAATCTATTTCTTCGTCCATAGATGCTGGTGAATTACTGACCGAGCTCCTGCTGCTGCTTGCACGAATAGCTGTTTCAGCTAATATATAAAGTTCAGGTGATCTTTTCATCTCAAATTTGGCTAGTTTCTTTGCTGTCTTGCAGTGACGTTCCTCTTCATTCTCATGAACTCTCACCATTATTCCCTTTTGCCTGTATTTTATAAAATAGTTATTACCTTGTTTGGATTTACATAGCCAAAATCAGAAATTTGGTCCAGGGTTTATTTCCATAAAACTCCATTTATTTTTGGAGGCTTCGAATTTCTTCCCTTTCTCGCTTTAGAAATTCGTATTCATCATAGAATTTATTTAATTTTCTCACTACACATTTCAGGGTGGCTTAGTATTATTGCACAATTCAGGGAGGTTCGTATTCCTGCTCTATGCCACATCTCCAAAACGTCACTAACAGAAATGTTAATGCTTTTCTCTGTAGTTGCTTTGCAAATATTTTCATAATACACTAATGAAAAACTAACTTCTCTATATGATGAGAGAACATTTTGATATGTTGTAATTTTCACTCAGCTTACCCATCCCCAAAATATTATTAGCTTGACAATGTCTAGGGAATCTCCCATATAATCTACACCCAAATTCAATTTTTGAACGCTGAAATATGTCGTACTATCCATTTATTTGATATGACATCTGCCGCTTCAGCACTGAACAACATAAAATGATTTTACTGGCTTTGTGGCTTCACCGTAATGCCCAATCTTGTTCTCTTGCCGGCATTAAATCAGCCCAAACACATTTCCTTGGGGATTTACGTTCCCTGTCAGAATTCTTTCCGATCAGGGCACAGCATGAAGGCGTAAGATTGGCACTGCACAGACGGTATCAAAGGAAAACATTATGAGGAGAGGTTAATAGCTTCCCCTATACAATATTTTGGACGATGGACAAAACAGCAAATCCATCATTTTATTCGCTAGAGAGTCCTTGATTCGCATCACACCTCTTTGTTTTCAGAATCTTTTTGTTCCGAAGATTGGTACTCTACTCAAATTTTTGCATTATGTTTTCGACATCTCTATATAACGATTATTCGCTTTAAGGTGTGTGTACTTACGTATTGTGCCCCCTCTTCCCAACGAAAATAATATATTTCCGGCACGTGCCACTTCACGACTGGGAGTGATGAATATTCAATAATTGTGTCATTGTGTGACCAATAACAAAATTTCCTTTAAAATTGGTACAATTGCCCACATTTTAGATGCTGATCTCTTCCTGCATATTCAGTAAGGCGCAACATTACATCCAGTGTCAAGTTAACTTTGGTGATTTCGAGGTGAACTTATTCAGAATACCGTATACAAATTCAATCAAGGAAAATATCAAATATTGAAAAACAACAACTTTTTTATTTTAAATAAAGCACTTCAAACCACACCGAGGAGAACATATTAATTTTAGTAAAACAAACTACTAAATATCTTCAATTTGTCCTGTAGATATATTGAATGAGCACTTGTATCTCTTATTTTACACCCGTGAATTTGTCAAAAAAATGATATTGCCTCTTCGTTGCTGTACCAGGTTCTGTCAAACAATTTCGTCTATGGAGTCTTTACCTGTTTAGGTAGTTCTGGAGACATGGGTAATTGAGCGGATACCTCGACATTAACCATGTCTCCGCGCCATTATCGATAGCGACATGGTTAATAGCGCGGAGAAATTGTGTGACCGGCCTGCCGAGCAGCTCAGCTGGCCATCAGTCCTAGAGACATGGTTAATAGCGCGGAAATATTGTTCAATGGGTTTAACGAGTGGCTCAGCTGGCCATCAGTCCTGGAGACATGGTTAATAGCGCGGAAATATTGTTCAATGGGCTTAACGAGTGGCTCAGCTAGCCATCAGTCCTGGAGACATGGTTAGTGGCGCGGAAATATTGTTCAATGGGCTTAACGAGTGACTTAGCTGGCCATCAGTCCTGGAGACATGGTAAATAGCGCAGAAATATTGTTCAATGGGTTTACAGAGTGGCTCAGCTGGCCATCAGTCCTGGCGACATGGTTAATAGCGCGGAAATATTGTTCAATGGGTTTAACGAGTGGCTCAGCTGCCCACCAGTCCTAGAAACATGGTTAATGGCGCGGAAATATTATTCAATGGGCTTAACGAGTGGCTCAGCTGGACATCAGTCCTGGAGACATGGTTGATAGCGCGGAAATATTGTTCAATGGGCTTAACGAGTGGCTCAGCTAGTCATCAGTCCTGGAGACATAGTTAGTGGCGCGGAAATATTGTTCAATGGGCTTAACGAGTGGCTCAGCTGGCCATCAGTCCTGGAAACATGGTTCATGACGCTGTGACTTTGTTTTTAAAACCAATTCACCTCATTTTACAAACATTTTAGATTTTTCGTAAATATATCGATACCGGTCAGTACCTGTTTTTACCAATACTTAATATTGAATTATCCATCAGTTGAAATTTGCCTTAGAGATCCAAATGCCCCGATTAGCCAGACGGACGATCTGGTGCCTACTTGTGTTGGGAGCCCAGCGTTCGCGCTAAAATTATTCCCGCACACGCGCACTATCGCCATTTCACTTCACCTCACTGTCATGGCCGTGTCCCACGTGCTTTCACTGTCACTGTCCCACGTGATTTATACCAAGCGATGATTCAGCCCACACGCATTTTCCACCACTTCAAAATCTGCCACTGTCGTATCTGCCACTGTCATTACACCGAAACAGGCGTACCAACCTAACAGTTATCACTTTAATGAAACTTCAATAAAAAAACGCTAACAAACGGCATTACGTACCCTACAAAAATACGTATGTTTGCCCCGCGGGTTAGAAATACGTACCTTTGCCCCGCGGGTTAGAAACACGTCCCCTAGGTTAGGTTAGGTTGGGCAGGAAAAGTTTCATTAAATGATAACCGGTAAAATGGTACGACTGGTGGCTGATTCTGACGTGGGCTGAAACAGATTTCGCCAGAATGTCACTGGCAGATATGACAGTGGCTGGTGT